>CABFVX010000267.1:284989-310501 GCA_902151425.1 Timema shepardi | reverse complement strand
GGGGGGGGGGGGTCATAATTGTAAATGACATAGCTACTTACAATGTTAGATTTCTGTTTAAAGCCATTTAATAGTTTCTCATTCATATTTGATCCTCCGTATGTTTTAAACCATGGCCATGTTCTCCAATTTTTTTAAAATCAGATGGATTTTATAAATTATTTGGAGTGGTCCTTCTTTAACAACATTTTGAAAAATGGTTCACTCTAGAAGCTATGAGTAGTCTTAACCTTGATTTTTTTAAGATTAGATTCTTTTATAAGCCATTTTAAGTGTTCCTCACCCAGAAATTTTTGAAATTTGGATGCCCACCCGAATCTATTTAGAGTGGTCCTCACTTCAATTTCTTACATAATTAGATACCACTAGAAGATAATCTTTGAAGTGATCCTCCACCGACAAAATTTTGAAATTGGAATTATTTCTGAAAATAGGTTGTTTGTGGTAATCCTCGTCCGAAAATTCTTCAAAATAACATGCGTCTAGAAGCTATTTGGAGTTGTCTTCCCCAAGATAATTTTGAAATTTGGATGACCTTAGAAGTTATTTAGAGCTTTACTCTCCTGAATTTTTCTGCCAGTTAGATACCTCTAGGTTAATATTTATTTGAAGTGGTCTTCTTCAGCAAATTTTTCATAATAGAATTCATCTAGAAGTCATTTGGAATTTAATTTAAAGCCATCTTTCAGCTTCATATTCGATAATATTAGAGGATTTGAAATATATCTGGGGGTATTTAATCCAGGGAGGTAATTATTTCCAGGGGGCAGTCTCTCCTACATTTACGCCGTTCCTGCTGTCCACACATACTCTATATTCGGTATTCATCGATGAACTGCTCTCAGGCGATCATTAGTCTTCTTTGATGTGTGATAGTCTACCGTCTCTATGGAACAATGTTCGTTACTCGCTTTGCACGACAAATATTCATACACGAAAACGAATATTTTTTACAGACTTGCGTGAATCATACCGAATATTGAATAAACGTGGAAGAATAACGCACGTTTGGAGGTGTCTGCGCGTAAAAAGGAGAAAAATGGGAAATAGACATAAAAATAAATTTTGTTCCCAGATTATATTATTTTAACTGAGGGTCCATTATGGTTAATCCTAGAACTGGCCGTGATTGTTCAGTATTTATCACGAATAATATATATATATATATATATATATATATATATATAATATTTTACTCATCCCTTAAAATATCTTCACGTACCCCAAAATTGAATATCACAGACTTAAGATATCACTCACACAATAGACTGGACTACCAATAACGTGGAGATTGGGATTTGAATCCGGGTGAGGCGTACATAAAAAAAAAAAGTTTTACACTTTCCCCTTACGCAAATGCGAGTACATTTTCACTAAATCAAATCTTACTAATCCCTAACACATTAGTGTGTAGTGAGAGACAGTGTCAAAAAAAATTGCTGTCAGATGAGGCTCTCCCTATGAAAATTGGACTGTAGCACCGTTTGATCGTGATACGAAAAATATTTCGGGCGGTAGTAGTAGCCGACGTTGACGCTGTATGAAATTGATGTCAACTTTCCAAAGTGATAACTTAAAATGGCGTGTCTAGACTTATGAATACATAGAGATATATTTGTTGCTAACTCTATTAACTGCCACAGAAAGTTCTTCTAACAACGATCCATAGTTGATAATACATCCCCTCCCCTTCTCCTGGACTGCAGCTGACAGCTAATCATCCTCCGAGTGAATTGCTGCTCTAGTGGTACACTCCGTTAACAAGAAATATTATTGTATTTATATAGCACCGAGTCTCACTACCCTTTCGGGCTATACGCTTAAATACTATTCAACGCTAATGGGTTAGGAATTGGGAAGGTTCACTATAGAGGAATTATTATTATTATTATTATTAGCACCGCGTCTTACTACCCGTTCGGGTTATACGCACTTACGCTAATGTGTAATGGTAGGGTGATTGTGATATGAAATGGAGGACCTACAGTTTAACGTGGAATCCGAACCACGGTGGAGACCTGGCATTCCTCACATTCACAAGATGTCTTGTCAGAGGTGAAGGAAGGGTTTGGTAATCAGATAAATTTGTGCCGGGACCGAGGATTGAACCCCGGCCGCCAGCACATAGGTCTGACACCTTACCACCAGGTCACCTATATATAGAGGAATTAAACCCGCGTTTGCGTAGAGGGAGAGGGGAGAATCATTTAGCAAAAAACCAGCCCCAATATACCCGAGTGAGATTCGAACCTTGGTCTCCCTGTCCTCGGCAGTCTAGCTCAACACGAAATATAGTGCGTCAGATAATCACGCCACCGAGGCGTTTAGCAAGAAATATTCCCACGCCATCATACTTGCCATTTTTACCGCATTTGTTAGTAATTTTACTGTCCGATTTTGATAGGAAGGCATAACATTTACTAAAATAATATACATATATTTAAACGTAAAGTTAAAGCTATAAGATCCACGGCTGTAAATTTTGATAATTTTTTTCAATACTTATTAAATAACACTAATTATAATTATTACAAGTCAACCTTGGTAGTCTTGGGGTAAAGTATTCACCTCACGACTCGATTCATGAGCGAAAACAATTTGTAGCACAACTTCCTTCGGAGGGGAGGTCCCGTGTCGACTGTGGCGTGTAAAAGAATCTTAGAAGGTATGTGAAGATAACTTTCCCAATAAAATTGATTAAGCCCTTTCGCATTCTTTCATAGTAGTTCAGTGTGGAAGTCAACGGGGAAGCACCACATTTCCTGAACTCCCCTAGTACATTAACTTTCTACCAGATAGTGCAGGCAACACTAACCAGATGAAGGGTTGAGGGCATGCCCAGCTCCGGATAAGTATAAATCACATCAAACCAACTTTTGGGGTGTTGAGGAAGATTAGTTATTAATCCACATAGCTCCCGGCCCTGTGCTGTAGTAGTCAATGCACCTAGCCAAGAATTTATAGGTCCCAGGTTCGATTCCCGGCTGGTACCTTGGGTCTTTTTACCGAAAGGGTAATCAACCTTTTTTGGCTATCTAGGTTTAAGATCATTACTGACTCCACACCTTCATAATCGCTATCATCACATCATCTCATTGGGACATGGAAAGAGGCTTAATGGAAGGATGTACGATTAGTACATTCGGGTGTTCCCTGGGTAATGGTACATTAGTACTGGTTTAATCTTTCCACAAATTGGGCTATAAATGTGGTAGCACATAAGCGTATTATTATTATTATTATTATTATTAAGCTTATAGCAAAAAAGGTACAGTGGAACCTGACGAATTCGAACTTCCGTAGTCCAAAATCGTCTTTAATTCGAATTTTTCGCCCAATCCCGTGAATGTTGTATTAGAAATATGTTAAAAAATCTTAGATAGTTCGAATTTTGTTTTGGTTAGTTCGAACTTTTCGTAAGTTGTAATGTACCGTGCAGTAGTGTTTTCCTACTTATAGTTGTGGTGCCATGTTGTTCTATTTTTGAAAGCAAGGGAGGTGACATTGGAATACGGTCAGCACCCTTCTTCACGCCCCACTCACCCATTCGTCTTTGTTTACACGTACAGTTCTGTACTCCGTTAGTCAAGGTTGAACCTCTCGAACGGATACGTGCACTGTTATTAGTGATTCGGTCGTAGCGATATTCTTGTGACGTGTGAGTTTATTTTGTTTTGTTGTTTAGTTTTTGTTTAGTTCTAGTTTTGTTTAGTATATACTGTACAGTAGTGTTTGTGTGTGTGTGTGTCATTATGTCAGTGTCCAAGCCAGAGTCCTATAAATCATTAACTTTGGCCGAAAAATCAGCGATGATAAAAGAAGTGGAAAAGGGAATTCCCTTTAAGAAACTTATTTAATTCGAATTTTTGGATGATTTGAAATTTTTCTGGTCCCTTCAAGTTCGAATTATTCAGGTTCCACTGTATATTATACTTTCTAAAAGTTGCTCCCTATAAAATCCCATAATAGTTAATAATCCAAATGTTATCTTTTTTTTTTAGCCACGTCATGTAACTTGTTTGGGCTATGCGTGTTTCTATTACACTAATGGGGTGAATAAAAGGAAGGTAAAATCAAGATACATTTTTTATCCCCATTAGAATGGAAAATCATTTATGAATAAAAAACACCCTCAATACACCCAGTTGAGATTTGATACCCGATCTTCCAGTCACCAGCAAACAAGATTAGATATGATTAGTATTAATAATTATTCCACGTACCCACCGATGCAGGTATCGTTTAAGTTGATATCTTAATCCTTATCTTCACAACTGTAGCCCTAAAGACTAGGACTAAAGAAAAGCACCGATTTAAATAAAACTCATTTGAATGTAGGACTACAGAAATAAACTACTTTAAATAAAATCTATTTGAACTTATTTGAATGTAGGACTACATAAATAAACTACTTTAAATTGCACTTATTTGAACTTATTTGAATATATGACTACACAAATAAACTGATTGAAATACAGGACTAAAGATATAAACTTATTTGAATATAGTATTACACTAATAAATTGATTTAAATATAGGGCTACAGAAATAAACCGATTTAAATGTAGGGTAAAATAAATAAACCGAGTTGAATGCACACACGGTCGACGTATATGCCGATTTTCATCCGACTTTCACAGGAAGGGAGGAAGAATAGATTATGGTGCGTCGATGGGTGGGTATGTGGACTTCACATTTAGCCATCATAGATCTCAAGAACGTGTAATGATACGGTTTTGGACCCCTCTCATATATTCAAAAGATCACGGATGAAGTGTATTTTTCTTTAAAGAACTTTACATAAGGTTTCCTTTTAATACTTCATTCATGGAGAATCGCGCGTTTTCAGAAGTAAAGCCAATACACAACGTTTTAAAACTTCCTTTCTTTAAAAGACAAACTCCGTTGTATTTTGAAGATCATGTGACATGCTGGCTCCCTCTAATCAACAGGAAGTTAGCCTTCACAACATCAGGCTACCAGGAGTTCTCCAATTAGCTAGTTTTAACACTGGTGACAAGGGGTCCAAGAAGCAAGGGGTAGGTCATATATAAACAACTTGTGCGTATGAATCCACACAGTACACAGTACTCAGTATACAGAACTGTCAATTTTATAGCTGTGAAAGTGTAATAAAATCAATAAGTTGTGTACAAACATAGAATTTTATTGATTTAAATCAAATTACATAAAATCATATCGTCATATTTGCGTGATAACAAGTGCGTAGTAGGACATACAAGCGTCATCATAATCATCCAAATCATAATCATTATCATAAAACCCGGTATCTTTATACTTACTGCTCACCGTAAGATATACACGGCTCGACATTCGCATCATCATCAGTATAAAATCCAGTATCACTATAATTGGTGCCCAATCGCGGGTCAATATCACAATAAAATTCCCATATCGATATAAACGGCTGTATCGATCACCATCAATTTCTAGGTGGGTGTAGAGCCATTTGTGAATATGGTTCATACCTACTATTGATACTTAATATTCCTCTAAGACAAAAACTGTGTTCAAAAACAAGATTTATTTTCTCCTAATTACCAATTTAAAAACATGAACATATTTCTTGCGCCACAACAAACAGTCAAGATAATATAATAAAATTATAAGTATTAGAATGAATTTAAAATCATATAATCTTATCTTTCATCATTTTAGTAAATTATGAATAGATTGAATTAACTATTTGCTGTGTGTTATTATTATTATTATTATTATTATCACCGCGTCTTACTACCCGTTCGGAATGTTTGTTGTGTAAAAGCATTAATTATTAAGCAAAAAACTTAAAGCCAGCATATTTTTTTCAAAATTAATTAGATACTTTACCTAAAATATGAATTTAGAATGTTTTTAAAATTAAATAATTTAGCATGGTGTCTCACTACCCTTTCGGGTTATCCGTTTGTGTACTCATCGCGCTATTGTGATAGAGATTAAACTTTGCCAGGATAAAAAAATGCAATATAATTTTTTTTAAATCTGACTTCAACAATAAATAATAAACATATGAAACAAGTTAAGTTGTTTTTCAAGGAGCGGGAGGATTTGTTGAACAACATTTATTTAAAAAGTTGTTTCAAAGTCTTTGTAAGGAAGGTGGCCTTCTAATTATTTTGAGGCATTATAAAGAAATGTTGTTTAATGAAACCTCACGTCTCCTAAAAAAAACTGAGCTTGTTTAATATGTTTAGAAGTTTTTGTCGAAGTCAGCATAAAAACTAAAGTTAATGTTATTTCATTCTTTTTAGATCTGACAAAACTAATATATGTATATATATTTAGCGGTTTTAATAGTTTAAATATGATCAATTTAAAAAAATAGGTTAATCAACAATCTTATATATTTTATCTCACTGTTTATTGGGGCTCTATATTTGACTATATTAGATCATACAGTAGTTCTATTTACTCGAGGAAGTGAATAGAAGCAATGCCTAGATGTTGGATTTTATTTGTTGACGTGAGCGAAATATCTTCACCGTTAAAAGGATTTCAGAATTGGGACCATGGCGTCATTTTAGCCCAAATTAGTTTATAGCCCTCCATTTTCTAATGGTTTTAGTAAACTCCATAGAGTTCGAGTTGTTTGTGTAAAGTTTGTTCCATCGTAATCAGAGTGTTTTGTAAGCTGCATCCTTCCCTAATTTATTATCCCTAAGATAAAGAATAATGGATATTATAAATGATAACAAGTGAAATATGATAATGTATATAATTTCGTTACATTTCAAACATTTATTTCATAACTACCACATTTTACTAGTATATTATGGAGAGCAAACTTTAAAAATATAATAATTTTCAATAACGTAGTGCAGGAACGATTTTTTTTTGTCTTGTAGCAATTAGCTACCAATTAATTTCTAAATTTATAAAATAAATACATCTATATTCACTGACAAAATGACACAGGACAAAATTTACACTTCTTTGACCAACTCCCCACGTAGATATTTCTCTACAAATTATACTGAGTCATTTTGCTGACCAAGAACTTCTCTTTTTCCACTGTTGCCTTCAATTTATTTGATGGGTTGCTTCGTAGATAAATGTACTATCAATGACCCTGCCAAATTTCGTTAAAATTGGTCCACATATTTTAGAGTTATCGCGTGACAAAAAATCTGGACAGATAAACAGAAGGACGAAATTACAGATGGTCAAGTTAATATAAGTTAGAATTTAGAGAAAATGAACCTGCATTATATTAATGAGAGAACAGGAAAACAGTTTTGAAAAAAAAAAACCTCCCGACTAGGAATCAGAACCCTTACCTCTACATTCACCGTTGCCTCTACCGCCAATTAATACAACCATGCAAAGACAAAATTGATAGCATCAGTATTGACGCTGCGATGAAAAACTTTATCACTAGAAATAAATACAGAGCCTTTTATTCGGAAATACATTTTTAAAATTTCTATTAATAATCGACAATTATTTCTTTGTGAACGGTGACAATATGAACGTAAATTTTGCAAGGTTTCTTACTTTGTTTTTATTTACACTCTAGAGAAAGCATTTTTCCGCTATACTCTTGATGATGCTATAATTTTAAATACGCTAGTATATTATTTATCTTGACTCAACATTTGAAATGATGCTAAGTTGCTTCAAATTTTATTTTAACAGAGCTTTTGAGGGTTTTTTTTACTATGCAACTTGAGAAAATAGATTTAAATTACTTGTACCCGTGTATCTTTTGCAAAGTGTATCGTATAATTTTGTGTAAATTATAATAATTTGAACAATTTAATGATTTAGGGTCTATACAATAAAAATAATAAATTTAAGGTTGGAAAGCTATTTTTTTTTCTTCCTGAAAAATAAATGATTTTTAAAATGGTCGTGACATGCCACGGGCAAAATAGTTTAGCTAGCTCATGTCATAGATTAATAAAAAGCAACCAGTATATCATAAAAGTTATGTTTCGTAAGTTATTCATGGTAAAACATACTGTGACACAGAAAATATATAATTTTGGTTTGGGTGTGTGTCTAGATATCATTGCTTTAGCCCCCCCCTTTGTGACCAAAACGTTCCGACAGCCTCCAATTCCAAACTGGTAGAAACAACCTATATTATTTATATCCACAGGAAAAAAAAGGATCTGATGCTATATTAATAAATTATGTCCTTTGTGACATTTTAATGTAGAAATAAAGCATACATTTAGTTATTAAATGGTAATACCGAGAGTAACAAATCGTGGTCTTAACTCTAGATATAAATTTAAGTTTAGTTCACTGATGTAGTAATTATTAAAAATTAAATTTATTTTTAAAAATATCTGACAAGTTTGATGTTATTATTATTATTATTATTATTATTATTATTATTATTATTATTATTATTAGCATCGCGTCTTACTACCCGTTCGGGTTATACGCACTTACACTAATGTGTAATGGTAGGGTTGTTGTGAGATGAAATGGAGGACCTACAATTTAACGTGGAATCCGAACCACGGTGGAGACCTAGCATTCCCCACATTCACAAGATGTCTTGTCAGAGGTGAAGGAAGAGTTTGGTAATCAGATAAATCTTTGCTGCGACCGAGGATTGAACCTCGGCCGCCAGCACAGAAGTCTGACACCTTACCCCTAGACCACCAGGTCACCTGACAAGTTTGTTCAAAATGTGTATCTTGGGAGTGTTTTACATGTTAGATAGCATTGTGTAAAGTAAAAAGAATACTAAAGCAATATATATATTTGTATGTGAAATATTGTAGCTATGTGTTGCATTACATTAAGAAATAATGTGCTTGATTTGATACAAGTATGTAGATTTTATATTATTGATCTCAAAACAACAGTAACCACACACTTTATCTTGTACTCCTGGTTAAAGCGAATAAAGGACTTTGGAATAAGAAGTATTGTAAAAATATCAACTATTTCAACGATAAAAACAACAACATCGTATTAGAAAGTTAACTAAAATTTAAACGTTTTATCGGTGTCTTTAAGTCTTGTATGTACTGTAGTGTCATCAGAAAATAGTCTTCTCTAGGTTCTTTTTACTGTTGACACAAATATCTTGTTCCTGTAGTTGCTCGTGGTGAAGTCGGAATAAGTGACTAACGCCCTGTACTTGTAGTTGCTCGTGGGGAAGCTCTCCAACAGAAAATAGCAACAGTATTTAAAAAAAAACTTAATTCTTTTAACTCGCGGCATCTCAATACCCGTACGACCCACACCCATATGTACTAATTACGATAATATGCTAGGGACGAGCAAGGTAACATTTAGAGGAAGTGTTACCACATTTAAGTGAAGGCAGAGTGGAAAACTATTTAGGATGAACCCCCATTAGTCCATCAAACCGGCATTCGAACCCCAAAATCAATGTCTATTGCAAAAATTACGCCTTAGATCATGTAGCCACCAAGGCGGAATGAAGTAATTTAAAGTTATTTTAAGGTGACCTGGTGGTCTAGGGGTAAGGTGTAAGACTTCTATGCTGGTGTCCGGGGTTCAATCCTCGGTTCCGGCACAAATTCATCTGATTACCAAACGTTTCCTTCACCTCTGATCAAGACATATTGTGAATGTGGGGAATGCCAGGCCTCCACCGTGGTTCGGATCCCACGTTAAACTGTAGGTCCTCCATTTCATTTCGTAATCCACCTACCATTACACATTAGCGTAAGTGCGAATAACCTGAACGGGTAGTAAGACGCGGTTTCCCATAATAATAATAATAAAAATTATTTTAAAACATGATTGAGAATAGCCTATGGGTTGGATGAATACAAAAACATATTATTACTTCTTATTTTTGTACGTGGATGAATTGTAGAAAAGGGGGGGAGTGTTGAGTTAGGTCCCAATTTTCCTTTATAGTTCAGATAGGGCCCCGTTACGGGCACTGTCAACAAAGGAGGAATACCAAAAGAGTGTGCACACGCGTAAAAATACTATGCGCAATCATTCTACACAGAAGCCTTAACTGGCATTTCCCTGGAACGTGGTCTCTGCATTGACGTACGTGGCTGGCGTAAAACACGTTGCGGTAATCACGCCTCCCAATCCCACCTGTCAGCAGCACCCCAACCTTCGTGGTTTAGGAAAGAACTGAACGCGGACTGACGTCATCACCCGACCCACGCGCATTGGTCGTAGCAAACAGAGTATATTATTATTATTATTATTATTATTATTATTATTATTATTATTATTATTATTAGCACCACGTCTTACTACCCGTTCGGGTTATACACACTTACGCTAATGTGTAATGGTAGGGTGATTGTGAGATGAAATGGAGGACCTACAGTTTTACGTGGAATCCGAACCACGGTGGAGGCCTGGCATTCCCCACATTCACTAGATGTCTTGTCAGAGGTGAAGGAAGGGTTTGATAATCAGATAAATCTGTGCCGGGACCGAGGATTGAACCCAGGCCACCAGCACAGAAGTCCGACACTTTACCCTTAGACCACCAGGCCACCTAACAGAGTATATCTTACTGGGAATATTGTTCCACGTTACACGCCTTAATGTACTGCGGTCCATAGTAGAAGTTGATTTCAGTGTCAAATTTGTTTTATCGCAAAAATTGGCCGAAAGTCACTAATGCCATCCTATTCGTAAATAGTTATTATTTGCTTAGTTTGCATACATTTTTGTTTCCAGCCTATGGCCTGGGTCAGGTTTATATGCAAGCCATATATTTTTGACTACCGGCTGGCTAGGCCTGTCTTAGTTATTATTTGCTTAGTTATACTATATTATAAATAAAAAGTCTTATTGAACGATTATATATTTCCCTACCCGCCTCGGCGGCGTAGTTGGCTAACGCGCTTGTCGTGTTGAGCTCGACTGCTGAGGACGGGGAGATCGAGGTTCGAATCTCGGTCGGGGGAACTGGGGGTGGTTTTTCCTAAATGGTTTTCCACTTCCTCTCCATGCAAATGCGGGTTCACTTCTTCTAATTCAACCTTCCCAATTCCTAAGCCATTAGGGTAATTAGTAATTAAAGCGTATAACCCGAACGGGTAGTAAGACGCGGTGCTAAATATTATTATTATTAGATAATTCCCTAAAGATAATTGTATGATTTGCGTTTTCGTAGCTAATTGAAAGAACTAAATATATTAATAAAACTATTTTTTTGTTTTGCGGTTGTGGCAATAAAATATATAATACTTGAAATAATAAATTAAAAATAATTATATTCACACTCGTATCTTATTATAAATGTCCACCAAAATAAATAGAGGTTTTCTATAACTTAAAGAAAGAAACATGCAGCATATAAGTTTTTAAAAAAAGTTTTTATTTTGTAAACAACACATGAACACAACCATATATGGTTTGTATGACTTCATCTACTGCCCTTGTTTCAGATAGTTCGCAGTCTTAAATTTTGGAACGAATGCATAATTTTAGAAGATCCCGTTTGAAAAGCATTTTTAAGTGAAAGACAGACGCCGATAATAAATATTCAAACGGTTATTTTCATAAGTTAATGTTTAAATAATGTAAAAATGGTCAGAACAAACATATATTTATGAACAAATAATTGTTTGTTGTGGAAGTTTCGAATGCCAAACGTGATAAAAACTTAACATAACGTCTTGCAGATGATCTGGTTTGGTGAGTGGATGTATGGTAACTTTTCCTAGAGTTCACTTACCACCTCTCCTACCGTAGATAGGATATACATTACTTCACATTTTCTTAAAATTTTGACCAATAAATGATTACAAAATGGGACGCCAGTCATGTCAAAAATATTCCCTAATCGATCATGAAACTTTTAAAACTTTGGTCACCAAAATTAATATTCTCTTCAACAAGCAGGTCGTCCACCACGAGTGGGGGTAGGGGGGGTGTACGGACTTTTTGTACCATGGTACCGGGCCCGGGACTTCCAGGGGCTCTGGCCTAAGATCCAGAGTCAAAAGCGTGGAAAAAAATGTAGACGATAAAAAAAATACAAATTAAAATATGAATAACAAGATATGAAATGCCTATCTATCTATATTAAATAACAGTGCAGACCCAGCCCACCAGATGGGATTTTCTACGGAGAAACCTACTGGAATTTTACACAAAAAATACCGTTAATTTGGTCCAGTCTTGGTCAGGGTTTCAAAGTGTTTGGAAATTTCACGGAGTCTATTATTTTTTTACTGGAACTAAATTTGGCACAAAAAGAGTGTCGAGCAGTAAATAAGGTTCTATTTAACTACTTCATCATGCGCGTATCATTTTAGTGTTCAGTTAAGTTAAGGATTAATTTTTGTATATTTCTCTTTTGTAAGAGTGACAGTAAAGTTTTTTTCAATATCCAACTTAAATCGAGAATTGGTGTAGGAGCGGAGGGGGGGGGGGTATATTCACCCTCTATCAATAACTTGTCCCCCCTTATCTTGACTGGAGTACTCTCTTCCATCACCTGGAACATTCTTGCACCCTTTTAGATTTGTCTCCCTCCCCTCTGATATTCTAGCACGTGAAAATATAAGATGATTTTGTATCAAACTCCAAATAACTTATAGAGGCATCAGCTTTTCTAGAACGTGTTGGAGAAGACAAATCTAAATAGATTTGAGATATTTTCGACCATAAAAATGGTCAAAGGAAGATTTTTCACAATACCTTCTGAGAGCATCCAATTCTTCAAAATTTGCCGGAAGAGGTGCACTCTAAATAACTCCAAGAGACATTTAGTTTTCAAATATTTTCCAGGGCAGGACACCCCAAATAGCGTATAGATTAACCTACCTTTCAAAAATTTGCCAGGAGAAGACTATTTAAAATAGTTTTTATAATTCTAGGGGCTAAATAGCTTCTAGAGACACTCAAATTTCTTATGGGCAAGGAACACTCTAAATAAATTATAAAAGAATATAATTTTCAAAACATTTCCAAACGAAGGATACAGTAAATATGTTCCAAACATTTGATAGGGGAGGCTCCATAGGTCCCTCAAGTGTACTTTTTTTTCTTTGGTAGCTGCCCTCTAGATCAATAAGGTTTTGCCGCCACTTAAGTCGAATATTACAAAGCGAAGGTGGCCCGTGCTTTGGCCTGGTTTGAGCATCTGGCGGGTCTGTCAACATGAATAGATCACTGCTGACCAGCAAGTCGAGTTTGGAACTGAGGAAGAAACTGATGAAATTATACTTTTGGAGCATCGCTCTATATAGAGCAGAAGCTTGGACTCCTTAGGAAGATGGAAAATAAAACACTTGAGCTTTGAAATGTGATGCTGGAGAAGATTCGAGAAGATTAGGTGGACAGACAAACGAAGAAGTCTGAAGAAAAGTGGATGAGAAGAGAACCATTTTGGATGTGATTCTTCGTTGCAAAGCAAACTGAATTGGACAAATCCTTAGGAGGAATTGTCTTCTATACGACACCACAGAAATAAAGTTTGAGAGAAAGAAAAACTTAGGAAGAAGGAGGATTCAAATATTGAATGAATTGAAGGAAAGAAGAAAATTCTAGGAACTCAAGGATGAGGCAGAGGACAGGGTGCATTGGGGGTTTAGATTTACTGAAAAAAGGAATGGACCTGTCGTAAGACAGAAGACCAATAATATTAATTACTTAAACATACTTTTGCTAAACCCTTAATTTGGAGTTTATTCCTTCATATTGGACAGTTACATTTTTATTGCTTTGTATGTAAAGGTCAAAACATTCTGAACTCGCCATTTTCTTTTATAAAATCCTACAGCATGTTCTACAAGGTAAATACTTAATAGATTGATTTGATAGATTGCCAAAGTTACATCATATTTATTGTGACCATGTAATACCACCTTAAGATTTGTTTTGGTGATATAAAACACATTTTAAATAAAAAAAACTCTACACACAGCAAATATTACTCGTATACGTGGTAGAACAGATAAAGGCGTAAGTCTCGTCTCATCTGGTTTTTTGAAGATGAGCTTGAACCCCAGCGGGGTGTATTGAGGCGATATTTTCATCAAACTGTTTCACATTTTTACTCCACTCAAATGCTGGTGCACATCCTATAAAATATACTTCCCTCATTCTAAAGGGTTTTCCAATCTCTCTCAATGAAAATGCTGGTACATTTACTCTAAAATACACCTTTCGTATACAGATCCAACTGGCATAATTAATTTCAAACTATTAAGGGGCCATCCATAAACCACTTAACGCTGTTGAGGTGTGAAAAGGTGAGCACTAATCATGGACCTTAAAGGTAGCTTAATTTTTGGGGGAGGGGGTTGTTTCATAATCGTAAGTTTATGACATGATGTTGAGACTTACTATTTAACCCTAAGAAATAAGAACATTGTTTATACAGTAAGGGGGACACTTTATTTGTGTTAGAGGAGGAGATGGGGGAAGGGGAGCAAGTTACAAAAAAATGTATTAGGGAATTTTTACCCTCCTCTTCCACCAGTTTATATTAGAACATTGGATGCTCCTAGAAGCTATTTGTAGTGGACCTTGTTTGAAGAATTTTTTTAAACTATACTCCTTGAACAGCTATTTAGAATGGTAACCCCCCTGAAATTTTTTGAAATTTTTATAGCAAGCTAACCAATCCTGCCTACGTACTGTTATCAACGTTGAGGGGTGCTTCAACCCNCCCCCTTTTTGCCCGTGGTTTGTCTGTTCAACCAGTATAAAATGCCTCGGTCCGCTGGGAACAAAACACAGTTCCAATCTAATATTCGACGAACGACGCCTCTCCGATCTACTGTACATCAATACACTGTGGCCACGATTATGGTGCCGTCAGAATCGCCAGACAGTTGGAAATGACTTGCCGTAAACTATAACTCCTTATTTAGGAGGGAGTACGAGGTTTAAGTTCTATCATGTAAAGTAAAAGGGATTTTTCTTAGAAGTCGAATGTCTGTCACTCTTGAGTTTATTGACTATTTAAATGTATATTTAGGTAAGGTTTTAATTGGTAATGTTATGTTGAGCATGTCATGAGAAATCATACGTATCTTTGTAGTTATGTTGGTCTTTAAGACCGGTGGTTTCATTGGAGTGTGTCTCACTCCTTGGCCTGCATGACCGTATTGTAGTCTGCTGTACCATCAGGCGGGAAAGGGGTAACGTAAGTTTTTCCAGGCCCGATTTCAAGACCTAGTTAGGTAATGGTTAGCTATTCTTGTGAGACCTTGGCACCTAACGCTTAGTTGTTCATCTGATTGCGGTTTGTAACTTGAGGGTTTGTTACTGCCCTTCTGGAGTGGCCCGCATTCAATTAGATGTTTTTGCATTGTTGTTCACCTGATTGTGGTGTGCAACCTGTGGGTTTGTTACTACCCTTCTAGCTAGACACGCACCTTATTTGATGTTCATGTCCGATTCCCTTCAGAGGTGGCATGTTGCTAGATTATAACCTATGCCTGGTATGTGGTTGGCACCTAGGTTGATTGTGGTTTAACTCATGATACTTGGCTGTATTAATTGGTTACTTGCCAGCCTATAATGTATGGAGGTCTATAATCCTGAATGACACCTTTATCTAAGATATTTTTCCGGTGTTTCTATGACCGAGACGAATAGACAATTCTCTGAAACTTATGTAACTAATTCAATTAGGTCAAGCTATCTTCACTGTCGTATATCGTTTTCACCTCTTAGAATAGGGTTGTTTGTATCAAAAGTTGGTGACCTGATGGTCTAGGGGGTAAGGAGTCGGACTTCTGTACTGAGGGTCTGGGGTTCAATCCTCGGTCCCGGCACAGATTTATCTGATTGCCAAACCCTTCCTTCACCTCTGACAAGACGCGTATTAATCACAACTTCTGTAGGTCCTCCATTTCATCTCACAATCACCCTACCATTACACATTAGCGTAAGTGTGTATAACCCGAACGGGTAGCAAGACGCGATGCTAATAATAATAATAATAATAATAATAATAATTTAGAACTTGAGTAGGTTCTGACTCAGCCCTGTTTGCCCGCCATAATCCATTAGATATTTGTAGCAACAAATTTACTATTGCACTGTATTGTGTCGGTAGTGTCTCCCGTCAGGGAGTGACTTAAAAAAGTTCAGTATTGTCTTTTTCTCTAGGAAGTAGGATTATATCTCGTTAAGATTGGGACGATAGCGGAGTTTAATTGCAGTACTAAGCCAATGACACTTCACGCCTTGTTCACTCTACGAGTGTGTCAATTTTTATCTTATTGTTATTATAGTTATTTTGGACTACTAAATAGGTCAACATTGAAAATGATGAATTGTGCTCTGATGTCTACCTTGTAATAGCTTGCTTTGTGCGTTCTATTCAACTCTTATGTCAACATGCATTTGAATCTTATGCTTTCAAGTATTAACCTGTCATATATATTTCCCCATGTTCATGAAGTCAACGCATTTAGTATTAACTATAGCGCCGATACATTTTGATACTCCTAGAGGCTATTTGGAGTAGTTCTCCTTAGGCAAATATTTGAGAATTTTAATGGTTCTAAGAGCTAAGTGCTCAAAATATTTTTTAAATATAAATTATATTTTATAGAATCTATTTGACGTGGTCTTCACCCAGATTTTTTTTCTTTGAAATTTGAAATGTCCTAAAGGCTATTTAAAGTGTTTTTTGCCTGATTTTTTTCTTTTTAAAAAAGAGATGCCTCTAAAAGATATTTTTAAAGTGGTCTTCCACTAGCAAATTTAAATAAAATATATGTCTTAGAAGCTATTTGGAATGGTCCTCACGTGGATTTATTTTAAAAACCAGATGCCATTAGACGTTATATAAAGTGGTCTTCCCTCAACACATTTTTTAAAATTGAATAATTTTAAAGTTAACTGGAGTGGCCTCACTTGGACAAAAAAATAAATTATATATACATAGAAGCTATTTTAATTGGCCCCTACGGGTATTTCTTTTAAAAATAAGATACTTCTAGAAGCCGTTTATAGTGATATTTGCATAGACTATTTTTGAAAATTAAATGCTTCTAGGTTTTTTTTTTGGAACAGTCCTTCCCTGGCAAATTTTTGAAAAGTGAATGCACCTTTAAATTATTTGAAGTTTGATACTAGGTCATCTTTAAGCGTCATTTTAATACTCACGGAAATTGCAGGAGGGTGTGGAGGGGTTGAACCCCATAAACCCCCCCTCCCTACGACCATGGTACTAATATCTACAAGATGTTATATGAGGGGAGGGTGGGTACACCGCAGTATCACGTAACACGAACTGGAGGGGGGAGGGGGAGGGGTCAAGCTAAATGTCTACTTGGTGTTACATAGGTCGAAAGCAGGTGGAGGAGGGAAGGGTTAGAAAAAAAGAAGGTAAGAACAAAAACGTTAAGTGTTTTATAGATGACCCCTAAAAGGAAAAATTTGTCTTGCAATTAACATAAATATAAAATCCCCATATGAGCTTGTGGACCTCAACTTATCATATTTTATTAATCGGACGTATGCGCTATAATATGAACACCCTAACACACTATATCATTCCTTTTAACCCAAGTAGAATATTTATAATAGTCTTTCAAAAAATATGAAATATTAAAATAAGGAGAATTGACCTCATAGAAATGTTAAGAAACAATAAATTGCTAGATTGTTAAAAAAAACCAACCGCCAACCTATCGGCCGTTTAAAGAAAAGGCAGATAATAAAATTATTACTAAGGACTTTTGCTCTTAATGTCTTACTAGCCGTATCGGTGGGCACGCGGACCAGATGTTACGTATGCTTTATAGACGAGCTTGCTAGTGAAAAGATGGTCAGTGTTTGAACCTCGGCTGGATGTATTATTGGTGGTTTTTGCCTAAATGGTTTTTCCAACTAACTAAAATGTGGGTGTATTTTCCTTAAATTATAACTCTACCATACGTATATTAGTTTAGTCAAATGTGGAAAAACCAGAAAGGTAGTAAGATATGGAGCCAAATATTATTAGGTCAAACACTAGGTTGACGAGAATTAATAATTAATACACATTATTTTATTATTTGATCAAACTGTAATGAGCTGCCAGTTTTTGAAATCCGTTTAGGAAAAGCTTTTAAACAAATTAAGAGCTAAAATTAAATTAATTTGTTAATGACCAACTCCTTAACTCAATCGGGAGAGCGTCTGTATACTAAGTTAAGGGTCTCAGGTTCTATTCTAGGCATGGTGGAAAAATAGTAGGTGATGAATTGACCGTTGATGTGCTGTGTGTTTCTTCTAGAATCTAGAGCAAGGCTAGTTTTTACAATCTA
Organism: Timema shepardi; assembly: GCA_902151425.1. NCBI lineage: Eukaryota > Metazoa > Arthropoda > Insecta > Phasmatodea > Timematidae > Timema > Timema shepardi. Next base: position 292,289 of record CABFVX010000267.1, on the reverse strand, counting down.
TGGCTGATATAACTATTTGGGTAAGAAAGTACGCGCAGAATACCACCAATGAATAAAATAACTAGATATATTTTATTCAGAACGTGAAAAAGCGCACTTTAAATATGTCTAACGGATAAAATAATTAAGTCACTAATATTGAGCACATAGAAGAAAGGGCTCGTTAAATACCTCCCATGGATAAAATAATTATGTTGCTGATATCGAATAAGTAGAAGAAATGGACCGTTAAATACCTCCCCTAGATGAAATAATTACGTCTCTTATATCGAGCACGTAGATGAAATGGACCGTTAAATACCTCCCATGAATGAAATAATTAAGTCTCTGATATCAAGCACGTAGATGAAATGGACCGTTAAATCCTTCCCATGGATGTAATAATTAAGTCTCTGATATCAAGCACGTAGATGAAATGGACCGTTAAATACCTCTCATGGATGAAATAATTAAGTCACTGATATAAAGCACGTAGATGAAATGGATCGTTAAATACCTCCCATAGATGAAATAATTAAGTCTCTGATATCGAACACGTAGATGAAATGGACCGTTAAATACCACCCATGGATGAAATAATTAAGTCACTGATATAAAGCACGTAGATGAAATGGACCGTTAAATACCTCCCATGGATGAAATAATTAAGACACTGATATAAAGCACGTAGATGAAATGGACCGTTAAATACCTCCCATAGATGAAATAATTAAGTCTCTGTTATCTAAGCACGTAGATGAAATGGACCGTTAAATACCTCCCATAGATGAAATAATTAAGTCTCTGATATCAAGCACGTAGATGAAATTGACCGTTAAATACCTCCCATGTATGAAATAATTAAGTCTCTGATATCAAGCACGTAGATGAAATGAACCGTTAAATACCTCCCATAGATGAAATAATTAAGTCTCTGATATCAAGCACGTAGATGAAATGGACCGTTAAATACCTCCCATAGATGAAATAATTAAGTCTCTGATATCGAGCACGTAGATGAAATGGACCGTTAAATACCTCCCATAGATGAAATAATTAAGTCTCTGATATCGAGCACGTAGCGTGATCTTGTTCTCGTGTTCGTCGTTCCCGCTGGTGCAGCGAATCCTCGGGAGGCAGATTCTCTTTATCAGTTGTGTGCTCGTGACGGAAGAGAGCGCTTTGAATCTGTACAGATCAGTCGTCGCGACCCAGCGGACCATCGTCGAGGTATCCACCGAGCTGGGAGCTCGTCACACGATCTGAGGTGAGCTGATGATGTACCACGGGGACGTGACTAATTTGAGACGTAGGGATGAGGGGAAAGAAATACAACTTTCTTGGAACGCTTTCGTTCTTGGGTTGTCACACCGGGAGAGAAGTAAAATTATTTATTATTAGAGTTTTTTTGGGTAGTTTTCTTGTATGAAGGACCGTATCTGTTAGTAAAACTCAAGATGTTACCTTAGATAGATATTATCAATACTTAAATAACACAGATAATATAGAAAAAAAATGTTATTAAAACTTAAAAGGTTCTCCCCATAAAAAAAATTGTACTGTTGGTTTAATGGCACTGCCAGTATATACGAGGCGACCTGGTGGTCTATGGGTAAGGTGTCAGACTTCTGTATTGGGGATCCGGGGTTCAATCCCCGGTCCTAGCACTAATTTATCTGATTGCCAAATCCTTCCTTCACCTCTGACAAGACGTGTATTAACCACAACTTGTGAATGTGGGGAATGCCAGACCTCCACCGTGGTTCGGATCCCACGTTAAACTGTAGCTCCTCCATTTTATCTCACAATCACCCTACCATTACACATTAGCGTAAGTGCGTATAACCCGGATGGGTGGTAAGACGCAGTGCTAATAATAATAATAATAATAATAATAATAATAATAATAATAATAACAACAGTATATACGGGTTGTATAAAAATACTTTTCAGTTGTCAAATGGTCTAAGGCGTCACTCTCGTATTAGTATTTGGCCTGCTGATGACGAGGAGAACGGGGTTCGAATCTCAGTTGAGTCTACTTAGAGATTTTTTCCTAAAGGGTTTCCCACTCTCTTTCAACGCAAATGTGGGTAGATCACATCTAAAATGCTTCCTTCCTCATTTCTACCACACTAGAGGGTCATATATGCTTATAAGCTGAATATGTGGTAAGATGAGGGGATAAACATATTAGCAAAACTAGTAGCAATTACGAAAACTTGTGCGTGATAGTTCAGGTCATAGTTTTCAGCGATGTTTAGATACAGACTCATGTGCACATACTTGATATTAGTATCCCACTTTCTCAAAAGGAACGAAAAATGGAAGCGAAATGGCAAAAATAAGTTTAAAGAAAATGGTTTTGGTTTCATATTTTGTATAGTTTTAATCAGATGTTTTCCTTAGTTAAAATATGATGAATTGTTTTTATATTTAGCTTTATGTTTTTATTTATAAATATACAAACGGTTCCTTAAAAATGAATATTTTTTTTTTAGTTATAACATTAAATAACAACTAAACACGGAAAGAAAATAATTTACATGGTTTTCGTAGTAGCTCTTATGCTAGTTTATTTTTCGTAAGAGCTGCCCTCATATTTATAGATGCAGGTTTATCTAGTAAATAAAATACGAAAAAATGTCACCTATTTATGAGACATAGCACAGGACCCAAATTTTGGAGGAGGCCTCTAAAAATAGGAACATTTTCAAGAAGCAAGTATTTTGATAAAATTAACTATTTCACAAACACGCACATGTAAGTGAACACGGTTTTCAAGAATAAGTGGTTAGAGTGGTTAACCATCAGTCTATGATACACTGGTTAGATTTCAGGTGGTTCCGGTGAATATATATATAATAGTCCATCCGCCATAGGAATGGAGGTAGCTGACACCTAACAACAACTACTACAATTTATCCATTCTCCTAACAACATACCGGTCTCTTAGTGTAGTAGTCAGTGCACATAGCTACGAACCTAGGGGTCCCGGGCTTGATTCCCGGATTGTACCTTGAGTATTTTTCTCTTAAATGTAACTATCCCATTGGTCTCCAAGGGTTGGTAAATCAGGCTTTAGTTAGGTTAAGACTCCTTTTATCGTGGTACTTGTAGACAACCTCTATAGGTGTACCCTGGGCAACGATCCGTACCACCAGAGCGACAAATAGTTCACATAAAGGCGACCGAACTGGATATCATATCCCTCCCAGTCAGAAATGTCACACGATTTTAAAATAATAAACAAAAAAATAATACCCTTATGATCCGCAAGACAAATTTTTAATTGGTTTTTGTCACATTTGACAGTCAAAACCTAAAAAAAAAACACTTGTTTATAACCGTGTTAAATTTTAACTGTTTTCACATCTTATGTTAACCGTCAACACCACTCATATAGCGAATGCACATTATTTACTATTCGTTTAACTGTTTCGTTTTGATATCCGATTATTAAATATCTGCGAGTCAAGAATAGATGTAATATAAGGCGTATCTTTCTAGGTTAAGTTAGATTGTATGTCGTTTTATACCATGATATTTTTTGACATGCAGAAAACGTTCACCAGAATAACTAAAAATCAAATTTAAAGGTTAATTTACTCTTAATTTCTAGCACAGATAACGTTAGTTTATGTACTATTTTTTATACAAATTTATTGTACTGTCTGTACATTAGATTTTTATTTTTCATATTCCACTACTTTTGTACGAAGTTTGTATGACGTACTGAACTGTATTTAAGCTTGATATTTTATAGTCAGTTCTATAATTTTGGTAGCCGAACGGAAATAATACTCTATATTTATCTTGCTATCAATATAATTTTAATTTATTTCAATGCAATCTTCATTTAAAGTTTCAAAATATAAATATTTTTCATCATAATATAAATAATATTACAATGTGATTGTATCAATTAAATATGAATTAAATTTTTATTGTTTCAACGTTTAAGTCCACTCTAAGGGGGAAAAATAATTATAAAATATAATAACTGATTTCTTCTTTTTGTTCTTTTATTCAGTTATTATTTTCAAACAAAAGTAGGGGTGAACAAGATTATTGAGATCGGAATGTGTTTATGAGTTTACCAACAATATTAAAGAAGCGAAACAATTTTTTATGCAATTACATCCCCCCGGCTTAGAATGATTTTGAATGTACATTTTAATTATTTTTCTAAAACAAGGCCAATATAAATGTAATATTTTTAGACAATTAAAATGTGTAATACTGTATCCCATCTGTCGAAGGATCAAAGAAAACGACTTCCTCCATTGTTTCCAGGAATTTTATATTATGTTGGGTTGTCAATTTAATTTTTGTAAAAACTTCTTTTTTTAATTTCCTAACGATAGGAAACACGTTTATATTTATTTAAAAAACAAAAGGCAGTCCATATCTGATTTCATTAGTTTTCATTTTACTACAATTTTGATTTCAAACCTTCAGCTTTGAATTTTACCATCTCCTTTTTTTTTAATGGAATGACTTCGTTTCATAGAATTAAAAACTGTCGTCAGGCGGGAAAACCAATTAATTTTTAAATTAAAACGCTAAGTAATTATAAGTGTCTTCCAAAATAGAAAAAAAGGTAACCTTTTTCAAATCGAAACAAATTTGGTAGAAATTACTGACGTGTTCATTCATCCGTTCAATATTAAAAGAAACATGGGTTCAATTAGATTTTATTAATGAGCGTACGTATATGAAGAATTATTTTAACGATTTTGTAAATGAATAACATGTTTTAAATTGATACGTAAAACACGAATGTATTAATAATTGATTTATTTAATATAATACGTTAACGGTTCACTAATTAACGCCAGAGGACCAACATATTTATTTAACTAGAACCTTTCCCCTCCTCCCCCCCTTGCATTATTATTTTCAACACACATATTGAAGAATCATCATAGACTCTACCATAAAATATGAGTGACTACCGTAATTTTTATGAGGAATAAATTAAATTTTCAAAATAAAATATAGCCTATGTTACTCGCTGATAATGTAGTTTTATATTGGTGAAAGAATTTTTAAAATAAATATGTCCAGTAGTTTTTGAGTTTATCCATTACAAACAAAAAAACAAAAAATCAAATCTTTCCTCTTTATAATATTCTATGCTGGCGGCCGGAGTTCAATCCCCGGTACCGACATAAATTTATCTAATTACCAAACCCTTCTTTTACCTCTGACAAGACATCTTGTGAATGTGGGGAATGCCAGGCCTCCACCGTGGTTCGGATTCCACGTTAAACTGTAGGTCCTTCATTTCATTTCACAATCACCCTACCATCACACATTAGCGTAAGTGCGTATAGCCCGAACGGGTAGTAAGACGCGGTGCTAATAATAATAATAATAATAATAATAATAATAATAATTTATAATATTAGTGTAGAGTTAAGCATCTATGTATATGAACAGTACAAAAAAATCTTTAGTTTGCAAGTTTTACTATTTTATGAAATAAGAAAAATTAAATAAATATATATTTTCATAGCGCGTCTAGCTACCCATACAGTATATCTGTATTTAAGTACACTAGCACCCACACTTATGATAATGGGAAAATCAGAGCTCGGTTCCCGGTTGGATGCACTAAAGATGTTTTTTCCTAAATGGTTTTTTACTCTTACTCAAAATAAATGCACGCAAACTTCCTTTAAACACAGCCTTTCTTATTCCTTACACATTAGCGGAATTAGTACAAATGCGTATAATCTGAACAAGTAGTAATATGTGGCAAAGAAAGAATATTTTTTTTGAATATGTCATGACTCATGAGCATCCGGCATTAGATAAGAAACTTTTTAAATGAAGAGAAAAAGTTATTAAATTACAGGACACCCTTGACAGATATTCAACAACTGTTGAGGTGACGGTGTGAAGAAAATTATTTATTATTATTATTATTATTATTATTATTATTAGCACCGCGTCTTACTACCCGTTCGGGATATGCGCTCTTACCCTAATGTGTAATGGTTAGGGTGATTGTGAGATGAAATGGAGGACCTACAGTTTAACGTGGAATCCGAACCACGATGGAGGCCTGGCATTCCCCACATTCCCGAGATGTCTTGTCAGAGGTGAAGGAAGTGTTTGGTAATCAGATAAATCTGTGTCGGGACCGAGGATTGAACCCCGGACCCCCAGCACAGAGGTCTGACACCTTACCCCTAGACCGCCATGTCACCGTGTGAAGAAAATTAAACTCTACTGTAGGTTTCTACTAGATAATTATTTGATATCTTTTGAACAAAGCAAAACATGTTTTGTTATAAATCTAAAAAAATACTTGCCTTTTCCATCGTTCCCTACAGTCCTACATTAAGTGAGATATTAGTAGACTTAACTCTTGGTTTTATAACTAAATTATATATTTAACAGTATATTCAAAATCACACAAAAACAAAACATAATTTGACTCTATTATTGGTAGTTGGCATACGTTAACTTGGCCATTTCGATACAAATCCATTGATTGGTGGCCCTGGAGGCCAAAGGTTTAGTCCGATTGGATACACACAGGAGGGATTTTACTAGGGAATTTTAAAAATCAATCTGCGTTTAATTATTTGTGCATTTCCTTTGACATGCTTTCTTATCATCGTTTAATATGAGTGTGTATTTAATCTCCATTCAAGATTACAAGCATAAACACAGGCTACCAACAATGCGTCATATTCTAAGGGTTAGTTATAGAAGAAAGTACTTAGTAAATATATGGTCCCAAAAGTGAGGAAGATAAGGGAAAGTTGGAGGATGTAACATAATAATGAGTTACATACCCTATACTCATCACCAGAAAGTGTCAATGTAATCATATCTCTCAGGCTACGGTGGACAGGACATGCAGCACAAATGGGTGAATCTAGAACCTTGTTCAGGGTATTGACTGGCAAACCCATTGGAAAGAGACCATTGGGAAGAGCTAAGCTCAGATGGGAGGATAGCATTATAATGGACCTGAAAAAGATAGGGTGTAGTGGGGTGGACTGGATAGAACTAGCTCAAGATAGGGATCGGGTGAAATGAGGTGGACTGGATAGAACTAGCTCAAGATAGAGATGAGGTGGACTGGATAGAACTAGCTCAAGATAAGGATCGGGTGCAATGAGGTGGACTGGATAGAACTAGCTCAAGATTGAGATCGGGTGCAATGAGGTGGAATGGATAGAACTAGCTCAAGATTGAGATCGGGTGCAATGAGGTGGACTGGATAGAACTAGCTCAAGATAGAGATCGGGTGCAATGAGGTAGACTGGATAGAACTAGTTCAAGATTGAGATCGGGTGCA
>CABFVX010000267.1:259580-279417 GCA_902151425.1 Timema shepardi | reverse complement strand
CCTAATCCATTAGAGTAATTAGTACTTAAAGCGTATAACCCGAACGGGTAGTAAGACGCGGTGCTAATTTTTTTTTTTTTTTAGATCCATTACTGTTCCCAGCCTGTAGCCTGGTTCAGTTTTTTTTATTCAAGCCATATATTTTCAACTACCAGCTGGCTAGGCCTGTCGTAGCTTCACATGTCTTAGAATCTAACTTAAGATTAGGACAGGCACAACAACCAGTAACCGGCCGTTAATTTATCAATGTTATAAGGTATACGTTTTTAGGCCGTGCCTGGAATCAAACCTGGGACCCTTAGCTAAGTAGGCAGACACGCTACCAACTGAGCTAAGGCATCGGACAATATCGAACCGTCCGAACGGGTCTAGTGTGTCGGGAAGATTGGGATTCGATACAAGTAGGATGCACCAAGGATGGGTTTTTTTTCCAGTCTCCTTCCACGCAAATGTGGGTGTATTTTCTTTAAATTAATCCTTCCTAGCCCCTAATCCCTTAGTGTAATTATTACATGGGAGTAGGGTTACCTGGCGGTCTAGGGGTAAGGTGTCAGACTTCTATGCTGGTGGCCGGGGTTCAATCCTCTGTCCCGGCATAGATTTATCTGATTACCAAACCCTTCCTTCACCTCTGACAAGACATCTTGTGAATATGGGGAATGCCAGGTCTCCACCGTGGTTCGGATTCCACGTTAAGCTGTAGGTCCTCCATTTCATCCCACAATCACCCTACCATTACACATTAGCGTAAGTGCGTATAGCCCGAATGGGTAGTAAGACGCGGTGCTAATAATAATACATGGGAGTATAACCCGAGTGGGTAGTAAGACGCGGTGCTAATAAGTTTTTTTTCTGGAGGGTGAGAGGGACTTAGTTAGTTTTTGTCAGGAGGGGCAGCAGCGACGTGTCAGTGTCGGCAGTGGCGGCCCATCGATGCGAAAACGAGGGAGGGGTTTGGGAAGGGCAGTCTATGATACGCCGTGCCAGCTCGCATGTGTCTGTGTGCTATGTGGCCCATATCATGCGAGGGGGAGGGGGGGAAGGGGGACACACACACAAGAGTACCATGTGGGAGACAATGAAATTACATCGCACGTTTGTAGTATGTTTAGGTATGGGGGATTACCACAGAGATAGGACGTCCCATCTTTGTGGGTTAGTGTTTCCTACCAGGTTAGACGAGAGGAGCATTATTAATGTTAACACTCGCCCGAAGGCTAAGTGGTTAAAGAGACCGACCACAGCTCTAGATGACGCTGGTTTGATCCCCAGGTGAAGGGATCAAGCAGCTATGTAGGAACGTCTGTCCCACTATTATAATACCTAGTTATATAATCTAGGCTCTAGGGCTTAGTGTGTGTTAGTAGGCAGAAAGAAGGGCCTTTTAGAAGATACAATTTTTTTTAGTCAACAATGACAACATTTCACCATATTATTAGCTTTTATTTTGAGGTATTTAACGTGCACTCTTTGAACTGACTGAATCTATCAACACCACACGAGAATTTCTATGAGCGAGAGCGAAAGGGCTTACCAATTTTTCCGGGAAATTTATGTTCACATACCTTCCGGGGTTCTTTTACTTAACACAATCGAGACGGGACTGACGGCTTTATTTCCCTTACGTCAACTACGGCTGGGTTTGAACATCGGTATTTGTGGCAAGCACTTTACCTCAAGGTCACCTAGGAAGACCATAGTTATTGATAGTATCTATCAAAGCTGTCACCTGAATATCACGTAACTATACGTGTGAATACATGAAAGTAGATCTACATAGCTTCTTTGGTGCTGACTGACAGCTCACAGCTGACAGTTGATGGCTTTGAAAAGTTACCAGACCAAATTATATATCCCTACGCAGAACCATATATTCTGAAAAAACATGTGTTCAGCAGCTGTCACTTCTGACAGTCAAAATTTAGGTATATACCTAAATGTTGACTGTCACAAGTCAGATGTGAGTTGTCAGTCGGTACAAAGAAGCCACTGGGCTACTGTAGCAACCTTCTAAACTGTCAGGGAGGGCTCTTTATATGACAATTGTACTGTAGTTTTTTAAGTCTTGTGTTTATGTAATCCATGTCTCTGGATAACGTTAGTGAGAAAATCAAATAAAAACAACTTATTACTAGTAAAATAAAGAACAATACAAAAAATAAATTGCAGCTATAGAGACCTTGAACAATAAACAGGTTGGACAGTGCTATCATAAGACTGGTTCTAATCAACGGCCAGAGCCTATGTGACCTTAGTATCAAAGTAATTATAAACTGGTTACACGAGCTTTCAACCGGCTTTTATTTTGATAATATCTATATTATCGACAATCTGATTTAGATAGAAATATTATTATTATTAGCACCACGTCTTACTACCCGTTCGGGTTGTACATACTTACGTTAATGTGTAATGGTAGGGTGATTGTGTCATGAAATGGAGGGCCTACAGTTTAACGTGGGGATCCGAACCACGGTGGAGGCCTGGCATTCCACACATTCACAAGTTGTGATTAATACACTTCTTGTCAGAGGTGAAGGAAGGGTTTGGCAATCAGATAAATCTGTGCCGGGACCGAGGATTGAACCCGAACCCTCATAACTGAAGTCCGACACCTTAACCCTAGACCACCAGGTCACTGTTTAGATAGAAAATAAACTTTTTAGGTGGTTATACATACATACCTAATCACGTACATATAGCTTAAAAAACCACAACTCTGTACTTAATCCATCCTCACTAACGTACTCCACACTTCTCTATCCTTATATACTTCCTTTACTTCAACAACATCCACACACCAAGTCAGATTCATATATGTTCTCTTATTATTAAAACTCTTAATATTTCTCTCTTTTACACATTCATCTACAACATGTTGCCACGTCTTACAATTACGGTTATTAAAATGAATACTAAAACTATTTTTATACAAGCTAGTAAGACTTTGAGGCTGGTGTTCAACATGGCTCAGTTTTAGGGCCATTGCTTTTTTCTCTATATGTGAACGGTATCACTTCATCAATGTCATATACTGTAAATATCACATGTATGCAGATGACCTTCAAATATATATTTCCACTGACCGTTCTTCAATAAATACAGCCATACAACGAATAAGTTGTGATTAATACACTTCTTGTCAGAGGTGAAGGAAGGGTTTGGCAATCAGATAAATCTGTGCCGGGACCGAGGATTGAACCCGAACCCTCATAACTGAAGTCCGACACCTTAACCCTAGACCACCAGGTCACTGTTTAGATAGAAAATAAACTTTTTAGGTGGTTATACATACATACCTAATCACGTACATATAGCTTAAAAAACCACAACTCTGTACTTAATCCATCCTCACTAACGTACTCCACACTTCTCTATCCTTATATACTTCCTTTACTTCAACAACATCCACACACCAAGTCAGATTCATATATGTTCTCTTATTATTAAAACTCTTAATATTTCTCTCTTTTACACATTCATCTACAACATGTTGCCACGTCTTACAATTACGGTTATTAAAATGAATACTAAAACTATTTTTATACAAGCTAGTAAGACTTTGAGGCTGGTGTTCAACATGGCTCAGTTTTAGGGCCATTGCTTTTTTCTCTATATGTGAACGGTATCACTTCATCAATGTCATATACTGTAAATATCACATGTATGCAGATGACCTTCAAATATATATTTCCACTGACCGTTCTTCAATAAATACAGCCATACAACGAATAAATACTGACCTATATGCAATAAATGTTTGGTCTTAAAAAAAAAGGACTTAAATAGAACCCTGATAAAACTCAAGCCATTCTTATAGGAACAAGTAGACTACTACTGAATGTGGACTGTTCCCTGCTGACTGACATACGACTAGGAGTAGCCACAGTACAACTGACAACAATGACTAAAAACCTTGGTGTGATTATTGATGAAAATCTTAATTGGACAGATCAGGTAACTTCGATTTGCAAGAAATTGTATGCCTGCTTACATTCACGGAGAAGGCCAAAGAATTTTCTCCCAGAAAATGTACGAATTATCCTCGTCCAGAGCTTAATAATGCCACGCTTTGACTACTTCGATGTAGTATACAATGACTTAAGAGATTATCTAGCAGAACGATTACAAAACACATGTGTTTGATACATATTTACTTAAAATGGCATGACCATATTACTAAGTATTTTAATAAACTGGGTTGGTTAAGAATAAATGAAAGGTGAAGGCTACACTTATTAGTATTGATTCACAACATCTCAGCTTCAATAACTCTCCTCACGGTTCCTATTTCTGAAAGATAAACACAGCTGAGCTACTAGATCAGAATCCACTCTAAATACGTATATTCCCATACAAAGATCTCAAACATATGCTCTTTCTTTTACTGTCCTGGCATCAAAGGCTTGGAACAAACTAGATAACTCGTCATCTAACATCTAGACTCCCCTTCGAGTGCGCGGTTAAGTAATTTATCTTTTCTAATAAGCTAAACTGAGCTCTTAAAACTACTTAAGCTTTAAATGAGCGAATGAATGAGTGTGCGAATGTTTTTCTACTTATTTGAATATTCCTTTATTAAATTGTATTTCAATAAAAGTAATAGTGTATGTTGTATTCAACACTGGTTGAGTGGAAGAGAAGGCTAACTCCTTAACTTCACAAAATAAATAAAAACTATTATTATTATTATAACTATCAAGACGTGGTGCTATATAAAATCATATATTTATACGTCAAGGCATATCATTTGAAAGTGTCACTTTTGAAGTTTTGATATATTAAATTACCAATACCTATAAAATAACCCTAATAATAAATTAACATATCACCAATGTTGATATAAAAAAAACTACAATTTATTTTTTCTTTTACTTTCTCTCGACTACTTGGAGAGATAAGTATTGTGATCGTACGAAAAATAAAATCAAACTAGATATTTTAATAAATGTTGACATTTCATGACCCCCTGGAACCGAAAACGTTGTTTACAGAATACCTTCTGTCTGTCTGTCTTCTGTATCTCAACCTAGAGCCTAAATCATTTCACTGTTCGGGTTAAGATTTGATATTTAAGGTTTTTATCAGGTTTTCCTGAGGAGATTTTGGAATGAGATATTAAACTATAAAATTAAGCCTAGGGGGCATAAAAAGAATTCTTTTTCCTCGAAATCCACTTTAACAATTTTGATTCAACTTATATCTACGGGGGTTTGTGAAATATAAAATTGATGGTTATGTTCTTTGATGAACAGAAATGTTCATCTTTTCTCAATGTTTCTGTAAATTTTATATTATTCCATATATATACTATTTGGTTGAATGTTTCGGCAAAATTGTATGTTGTTTCGTTTCACAAACCAAGCGTTTTAATTAAATGTTTATTTTAAGATAAAAGATAGAGAATGTCTGTGCGATGCACTAAACCTTTTATTTTCTAAAAGTTTCTTTTTACCAGAATCCTATTGTACAGTACATCACGTATTTTACAATGTTCTGTAAAATGGGAAAGATAGCTAGTGAAATCGATAGACGGGTGAATATATCTCGGAGAGTGGTCGGATGTATGTGGACTATTGCAAAGAATGAAGTTGTGTCGAAAGAGGCAAGATGGGAGTTTATAAAATTGTGTTGACGCCAACATTGTTATATGGATGTGAAGCGTGGGTTTGTCAGGAGAAACACAAGAGCAAGATGAATGTGGTTGGAATGAGATTATCTAAGAAAGGCATGTGGAAAAACTCGTGTGTACAGAGTCAGCAATGAATGAGTGCTGGAGGAATACAGTTTGAAAGGGAATCCATTAGGACAATGTGAAAGAAGCGTTTTAGGTTGGTTTGGGCATGTTGAGAGGATGAGTGTGGATCAAGGGACGAAGCAAATATATGAAGGTAGAGTGTGTGGATCAAAAGGAAGGGATAGTCATGTAAAACGTGGCTAAGTGTTTCATACGAATGTGTGAAAAAGAGGAATATTAAGAGTATTAAGAATAAAAAAGAATTTATGACTTGGTGTATGGATGTTGTTGAAGGGAGTATGCAAGGATAGAGAAGTTTGGAAAAAGTTATTGCATGTGGATTAATTACAGAATTGTTTATTAAGCTGTGTGCACAGTTTCTTGCTTACGCACTAAGGGAACGGTGTGCTTGGGAATGTATGTATGTATGTATGTATATTTTGTATGTATGCTTTTTTTATATATGTTTTATATGATAAGTAAGGGTTTGTGAAGGTCACTTTTCAAACGCAAAAGCGGAAGTTTAAACGAAGTTTAAACATATTATTATTATTATTATTAGCACCGCGTCTTACTACCCGTTCGGGTTATACGCACTTACGCTAATGTGTAATGGTAGGGTGATTGTGAGATGAAATGGAGGACCTACAGTTTAACGTGGAATCCGAACCACGGTGGAGGCTTGGCATTCCCCACATTCACAAGATGTCTTGTCAGAGGTGAAGGAAGGGTTTGGTAATCAGATAAATCTGTGCCGGGACCTGGGATTGAACCCCGGCCGCCAGCACATAAGTCTGACACCTTACCCGTAGACCACCAGGTCACCCTTTAAACATATGAAGCAATGCCAAAGCCGATGTCAAAGAAGAGATTGAGTTATTGTTGGTCACTTAACACTAGCTTTAAATTTTAAATTATCCATGAAATTTCTAGGTAAAGCGAAAAACTTCGAGAAAAACAAAACAAAGAACAATATATTATTTTACACTGACATTTTTGAATTTATCCATACACCACGTCTTACTACCCGCTTGGGCTATATGCGTATTTACTAATTACGGTAAATTGTTTGGAGATGAGGAAGGTTGAATTTAGAGGACGTGTACCCTAATTCGCGTGTAAGGAAATAGGAAAGACACTTAGAACCAACCAACTCCAGTACATCCAAACGGGATTTGAACCTCGATTCTCAATTACTGGCAGACAAGTCTATTGCGATAGTGATGCCTTAGAACATGCGGTCACCAAAGCTGGTTTTTGAGGTATTAAAGTCATATTTTTAACTTTAATATGAAGTGTAAATAAAAAACCTGTGTAATATGAATAGCACCTATATGTTTTTTTTAAACTTGTAATTTTTTTTAATGGGTGTTCTTACCTCAAAGCACATCTCAAGCCACACCTACCATCTCCCTCCCCCTTTCCCTTTTAATCTTTTCTTCACTTTTGCCCATTCGTTTCTGGTTGTCCTTGAAGGAAACAATTTATACTACCTTATAGCTTAACCATTTGATATTTTTTGTTCAAAAATAATATTTCTTCCTCGTCATAAGTGTGGATTTCCCCATTAATATCGAGAGTTTTTTTTAAAAGTGCGTCATTTTGAAGAGAAGCTTTGACGAGTTGTAAATCCAATGATATTTATCGAATGAAAGCACGAGTTAATCCAGTGAGAATGTGAAAATATTTGGTGTGTGAATGTGATGTGAGAATTACTTTGTCACGGTGGCGGTTATGTCGGTTAGTAAGTGAAGTGTACACAGCCTCTTGACATGTCTTTTTTTTTTAAAGTTACTCAACAGTCTTGAGAGGTGTGCTGGTTTCCTCTCTTGCTCTCGTAAACAAAAACTGTGTGAAAAGTTTTTTTCCTCACGTACGGTCATTGTTTCAACGTTTAAGAAGTGTCTTGGTTTTAAAGTTGGTGGAAACTGGTGCAAGTTTCATGGAAGTGCTAACGTTTTAATATCTGTGCGTTAGGTTTTAATAAAAATGTGATCAAATTCCGTAAAAAAAAATCAAAACTGATCAGGTAAGATTTTTTTTAAATAACATTTTTGTTGTGTTTATAACTTAATAAAAATAATTCACAATCTTATCACACGCCGGGGTTAAGTGTTTTAATTACATTGTTAGGGCAAATGTATCAGCTCTTTGCGTTTAGGGAAGGTGGGAAAAGCTTTAGGAAATCCCTCACACAGTACGCTCAACCAAGATTCGAACCCCAACTCCCATTTAACTGATAAACTAGACTATAGTAGGATTTTGGTAGAAGAAATCTCTTATAAAACACAGATTTAATTTTCGGTAAACACGGTTTATATTTTACTACTTTATTAGAGTTATTTTATAGGTATTAATAATATCTATTAAAGTAGTTTAATATATTAAAGTTGTTTTAGTAACTTTTGTAACTGTCAGATAAAATGTTTCCTACCAGGACACTACTGTAGATGAGGTTTACATTCAAACCACGTGCCCACCGATACGGATAATTGCAAAATAAAATGTTTTAATTCAAGAGCAAATAGTTAATTACCCTTGGTTATAATATAAGACTGACATATTTTAATACAGTATTATCCAAATAGATCAAACCCTGGTAGCCCGAAATTCCGGATAATCTGAACATATATATTTCGGAAAACGTGACAAAATATTAAGTCAAATTAAATACATTTTATTGGTTAAAAAGTTAAAATAGAAGTGTAAGAAACGGTCATAACTGATGATAAATGGTTAATATTTACAATTTGTAGTCCACACAATGTGTTTTCTTGTAACTAGAAATTATTAAAGTATATATTACATGTTATTGTCCTAATTAGTTCTGATTAACAAAGTTATAGTATACTTTATTGCAAGAGTGACAATTAAGACCATGCGTTCACCAAAATGGGTGTCAGGAGCCAGATATATTCGGATCAATCTTAGCTGACAGTTCACAGTATACACAATGTACTTTTATAATAGGGTGTCAAATTGGTTAGCTAGAGAGTAAATATACTACATTTTGTATGCACAAAATTAATATCTTTGTTCACTACATTTTTTAAACTTATAATATTCGTAAATTATTTATTTTTTGTAAACTTGTCAATTGGAATGAATAAATAAGTACATCTCAATTAATCTTTTATCATATTAAAATTTATTTTTATATTTTCCAGACTACAGATTAAGTTACTGTCAATAATATAATTATACTACTGATACGATTTTTTTTAAATCAAGCATCTCACTTTAATCTATTTATACCTGAGATTATGCTTTTACATAAAGAGATAAAGAATGTTTAATGAATGACTCATGATTGATATTTAAATTCTTGGATTAGAGAACAAAATATAATTTTGTATTTGGGTCAGTATAATACACTTTTTTTGCTTTTTCATATACCCACCTCGGTGGCGTATTTGGCTAACGCGCTAGTTTCGTGTTGAACTGGACTGTCGAGGAATTAGGGATCGAGGTTAGAATCTCACGCGGGTGAACTGGGGGTGTTTTCCTAGATGGTTTTCCATTCTCTTTCCCCGCAAATGTGGGTTCACTTCCTCTATATTCAGCCTTCCCAATTCCTAACCCATTAGTGTAATTAGTACTTAGGCGTATAAACCGAACAGGCAGTAAGACATGGTTCTAAAAATATAAGTATTTAATATAAATAAATAAATGGTACTACACAATCGCACAAACTTTCTTATAAAGTATATGATAAATTTCTTTTTTAGCACCGCGTCTTACTACCCATTCAGGATATACACATATGTACTAGTTACGCTAATGTGTTAGGAATGAGGAAGTGTACTCATATTTGCCTGGAATGAGAGGGGAAAACAATTGAGGAAAAACCACTCTCAGTACACCCAACTGGGATTTCCCGTTATCGCCAGTATATTATATTGCGAGAGTGAAACCTTAAACCATATGACCATCGAAGTGGGTAAGACTAAGTTTTCCTTAGAAAAATACACACACATCATCTTATTAGTCACGATTAACTCTCTCCAGTTATAGGTTTTTAAACAAAACTGTTCTAATATTTTTAAACACATTTTAAATTTTAAAAATTCAATTATTTGTAAATTACCCTTAAATTGTTTTTAAATTGTAAAAATAAAAACATATTCTTATTTATCTTGAAAAGTAATTTCCAAAAATACATTTTAAACTAAATTTTCAAGGCCATTTTTATACGTTGATGAACATATTTCATGACATGCTGTACTTGCATTTACCTATTTTACTTTATTAAAACAATAAGGAAAGAGAACTAAATCGCCGGATATAAACAACATCATTTAAAGAACAAGAGGCTAGAAAATTCACTTACCATTAAAAACTTTAGGCACAGAGAACAATAAATATAATTTTATACCAATACAATACAATATGTGTTCGAGTTAAGAAATAAATACAATATCGTTTATATTTTTTAATTTATTTTCAGCGCCATGATAGCGTGAAACATTATGGTTTACCATCGACAGGGAAAGGACCCTTTCCATTTTGGAAGGAGCGCCGCCATCTTTACTCAGCTACTAATACTATTCCTGGCTTCAAGTAAGAACATTTATAAATAAATTAAATGCCAAAAATATTCTATTTGATGATTACGGTTATAGACGCATCTAAATATCATATTCTTTTAATTGAGAAATTACACCTGGACATGGAAATCAGGCCTTGGACCTTTGGATTAGCACGGAAATGCTCTTCCACTGAGCTATTTAAGAATCGTCCTGGCCTAGGGTAATTCTTACCTCATATGTTAAGGCAGTATCTTATAGCTCGTGATCTTAATTGATCACACATTATGTAGACGACGATCTCCACACGTCCATCACATAGATTGTCTTAAAATATGAGTGAAGAATGACCCTGAGCCACAGACAAATAACATACCCAGACACTCAACCTTCAGGTTAAAATGGTTGCTCTCCTTTTGGCAGCTTGAGTCCTTCACCACTAGGATCGCTGCGGTTAGTCCTATCATCACCCAGCAGTGACACTAGCGAAGCCCAGTGTTGAACGACTCAAGCTGGCAAAAGGAGAGCAGCGAAACCCCCCGTAAGGTTGAGAGTCTGTTTCTTTCTTGTCTGTGGCCTTGTCACGGGACGGTTCCTGGATAGCTAAGTGGTCAGAGCAATGGAGTACTAAGCCAAAGGTCCCCGGTTCAACTCCAGTGTCCAGGTGTAATTTTTCAGTTGAAAGAATATGACGTTTAGATAGTATTTAATCAAACATTTGGTAAGGAGAGTATAAATAGTCCTATTTATTATTTAATCAAGAATGACTAAAATAAATTGCTTGAATTAATACATGATTTAATTTTTATATTGTTCCTAGTTCCGAAAAAGTTATTATTTTTTAAATGTCACTACCCTAGCGAATAAACGATCCCAAATATTTTGTTGTACTATCCTAGTGTGGAATTCAAATTTACTATTCATAAATACTGAAACACAATATGTTTGCCTGGTTTGTCGAATGTGCAATTTTGCAAAATTGCATCCGATGAAAGAGTTTTCAAGCGACGCTCTGAGTTGTAGCCGTGTGACTGGTTTGTGTTGATACTTCAATAAACCATCATTTGAAAATATATCTTTATAGAATACTTTCAAAATTAATACACATTTATTTTCAACAAGAAACGCTTTATCCAAACTACCTTTCATGGTAGACAGAGTGTACTTACAAGTTCTGATCTCAAAAAGTGACCTATCTTTAATTAAAAATCTTAAATTTAAGACAGTCACATTTTGTAATAAGAAATTATATTTTACCTATTTTGATAGAGATATCCTTAATCTTGGTCACAAATGTTCGCCAACATAAAAGTCAAAGGTTTATTCATGGCTGACAACATTTTCATGATTGGACTATACTTATATATTTACTAATGGAAATGAAAATATTGTGCAATTTATTTGGCACCGATTTATTTTAGTGTGTCAGCGAGAATGTCATTTTATTTTGTTTGGAGTGTAAACATGTTTTCATTACAACAGTTTCTAAGTTTAACTATAGTACACGTTTTCATGATCCTCGTGAAAATATCCATCCAGGTTACCCTCATATTGACACTTGTAGGGAATAGACGAGGATGGTAGAGTCTTAAAGATAACGCACCCACATTTGCGTAGAGAAATAAGGAGAACCCACTAGAGGAAACAACCTTAGTTCACCCTTCTTGGTTTCGAACCTAACAACATCCCAGTAACCCGCCTCGGTGGCGTAGTTGGCTAACGCGCTAGTCGTGTTGAGCTCAACCACTGAGGACGGGGAGATCGAGGTTCGAATCTCGGNGGTTGAGCTTGACTGCCGAGGATGGGGAGATCGAGTTTCAAATCTTTCTCAGGGGAAGGGGGGGGGTTCCTAAATTATTTTCCACTCCCCCTCCACGCAAATGCGGGTTCACTTCCTCTAGTTCAATCCTCCCAATTCCTAATCCATTAGCGTAATTAGTACTTAAAGCGTATAACCTGAACAGGTAGTAAGATGCGGTGCTAAATAATAATAATAATAATAATAATAACATTCCAGTATATTAAAGCTAAACGCCGCAAACCACGTGACCTCTGGTGCGGGTCTCCATCAATTAGACTAATTTAAGGACACGAGATGAATAGGATTAATTTACATCAAATACAGCACATATTCATCAAAAGTGATGATGAGAAAAATCATAGTATATAAAAATGTGGAGAAGGCACCAAATGAGCTCTTTCAAATTAAGCTATGGGTCCCGGGCTCGACTACCGAGATGGTTGAAAAAGCTATCATTGGTAGAATTTGGGTTTCCTCTTTCACCAATGATCACATTTTCGGATGTTGGATGTTTTGTTTGCTCTAGGTTTAAGTTAGTTTATAAGTCGTGTGCAGATATAATCAGTCGGTTCATAAAGTGCACGTTAAATACCTCAAAACCGTTTCAGTGGCCACGTAATCTAACGCACTAATCTCGTATTGGACTAAACTGTCGAAAACTGAGAGCTCAGGGATTGATCCCAGTCGGGTGCACTGAGTTTTTTTAAAATGGGGTTCCACTCGGCTTCCATGCAAATTCGGGTGCACTTATTCTAAACTAAACCTTCCTAATCCCTAAACCATTAGTGTAATAATTAGTACATAAGCGTTTAGCCTGAACGGGTAGTAAGACGTGGTGCTAGAGATATACTTCAAATAAATAAAAATTAAATTATATCTATCAATAGTGACAGATAAAGATCACATAACTTGATGTATGATTATGGTAAAAAGATCTAGTAGTTTTTTTTAGCTGTCAGATGATGCAATTAAAAGTACAACTATTTAATAACTATCCAATGTACAGGAAAGATCACAAAAATTGGCCAGTTTATAGTTGCAGCTATACTAAAAATCTCATCAGTTTTTGTGATAGGAAATGTACTATTAGATTTTTCATTTCTCTAATCTCAATATATAATTCTGGCCACCAGCGATTGTACCAAGTGTTGACATAAAATCTTACATTTTTACAATCTGGTGACCCCTCGGAGTGAGGAATTATTGTGATCGTCCAAAAATTTGGAAATTATTGTTTTTGATGAATATTGCCGTTTTATGCATGATCCCCTAAACTAAAAAAAAAAGTTGTTTTCACAAATGTCTGTATCTCTACTTGAAGCCGAGACCAGTTTACTGAAAACTTAATGTCTAGGCTTTTCTATTGGATTCCCCAGAGGAATATTTGGGAATTAAATATCAAACCCTAGAATTTAAGGTAGTTTACTTGTGGAGGAAAAAGAGCAAAAGTTGTTTTCTCAAAATACTCTCTAAAATTTTGATCAAATCTCGTATTTAGGCACTGTTTAACATTATAAACAAAAGATTCATCTTATTTTTCCTGGAAATATGATTTTAAGAGTACTTTACATAGGCGGGTATCTGCAATATTGATCATATCTCTGAAATTTTTTGAAATACAAAATAAGTAATAACCTACAATTTCAAAATTATTGTAGGACTATTAAAATTATATTTGAACTAGGCCTTTATTTTCATGAAACCAACAGTTTTCAAGCTAAAAGTAAATATATTTTTTTTTTAAACTGGAGGTCAGTGAAATGGTGAGTGATTGTTATGTTATTTGGTGAACAAAGTTGTTGCTGTTTTCTTCTCAATATGTTTCTGTAACAGTGTATATTATTCCTTTAATGCTCTTTGGTGGAAGATTTATACAATTATGTCTATTATTTCGTCTGACTTAACTTAAGAGTTTCAAGTAAAGAACTCAATTTTTAGGCAAAACTAAAATGTTTGTTCGGTTTGGGCGTACCATTTTTTGTTTGCGTCTGGGTGAATAAAGGACGTATGGCCTGATTGGTTTAAGACTCATTTGACTCTCATTGTCTCGAGTCAACCATCAATTTGTAACACACACACAAGCAAGCACGCACGCACGTGAGCACTAGACAACTAATGTGTCGGTCAGCGACTTGATTAAACATCTCGTTGAATGTGTGTAGTTGATGGATAGATGGAACACTAACATTGCACAATACGCCTCGTCATTCCCAACAGCTGGTCGCGCTACTAGTACAGTATGTTCGTCAGTACACTGGATATCATCTCTGAGGTAACCGCATGGCTACTTTTGGGAAACAGCGTTGTCATTCTCTTGTTTTTTTGTGGTCGATCTTCTCTCAATTATAAGACAAGTTTCGCAACTCCGGTCTGTCGAGGTTGTGCCAGTAGCTCCTTCTTACCCCAACAAACCACCTGCAGACATAACTGAAAGCGGGGAGAGTTAGTAACAGTTAACCTGAGAGAGTGAGAGAGTGAGAGAGAGAGAGAGCGCGTCAGTGGCGGCTCGTGTATAGGCATTGCGGAACTGCAGCACCCCCTATTTCCACTTGATATTATCGATAACAGTTAATATAATGAGTCCTTTTTTCTTTAATTCTTTCTTTATTTTTGTAGTACAATATATATTCCTAAAGCTTAATGTCAGTACGTCAGTAGCCATCCCCCAGTTTATGAAAAATATACAAAAATCTTTGTATGGAACTGTGCGCTTCACAGTGCCAGAGACGTGGTGTTTGACTGTTGTGCACATGCACACACAGGAAGGGGGTGGGGAGGAAGGCGGGACTGCCAGGTATAGAGAGCACTGTTGCTCTCGCAGTGCCGGCTCTGGCGTAATGGTGGAAGGAAGTTTTATTTACTCAGCGTGTGTTGTGTTTAAAAACCATGTATCATATTCTTTAATGTGATAAATTGTAGAAGAGTGTAGAATTAGATTATTATACTGCTTCCTGCTATTCTATTTGCTTCAATTTTTCCCTGTTCTTTTATTTAACAGAAAGACTAAATGCGCTTGCATTACTTTCAATGGAGAAAAATTTCCTCAATTGCCTGTCATCCAGAGATCAAGGAGAAAATTATTATTTATTATTATTATTATTATTATTATTATTATTAGCACCGCGTCTTACTACCCGTTCGGGTTATACGCACTTACGCTAATGTGTAATGGTAGGGTGATTGTGAATTAAATGGAGGACCTACAGTTTAACGTGGAATCCGAACCATGGTGGAGACCTGGCATTCCTCACATTCACAAGGAGAAAATTATTGAATTTTTTGTGCAAATTAAAACAAGAAGAATGGATTTCATTTTTAAATGAATAGATCAAGATTAAACTGTAACAATTTAAGTTAAATTAAGTAAAATATGTTTTTTTTGTTAAGATTTTCTCAAGCTCCTGAATAAATTTTCTTTTTATACAAGTTTTTTTTCCTTTTACACAATTTTAAAACAAAGGCTAAACATTTTCTGGAGCAGCACCCCACTAATTTTATCTAAGAGCCGCCACTGAAGAGCGCAGATAAAGCTTTTCTCCAATTCTGCAGTTCCAAACAAGGATATTGGATTGTAGCGTCGTCAATGCTATCGGCTTCCTCTCAAACGTAACATCGCCTAATTGACACGATATAATACAACCAAGATAGAGTCGGGCTGCTTGAGATACGATCCAATTTGCGTAGGAAGGGCCTTTTAGAAAAAACATACATTTTGTTTGGGATCAGACACCCTACCTATCTCAGTAGGTAGCGTGTCTGTCTACCGAGCTAGGGGTCCCAGGTTTGAGTCTTGGCATGACAGATAAATTTATCATTGATGAAATGTGTGTTAACCCTTCCACAGTGATGAATTAACAGCACGGTGGCTGGATGGTGTGTCTTTTATAGATTTAAGTTAGTTTATAAGTCGTTTGCTGATACAATCAGTTTGTTCAGAAAGTGCAAGTTAAATACCTCATATAAATTAAATTAAAAATGAACTTTTGTTTGCGGTAAAAATTGATTAAATGTTAATATTTAATCTTTTTTTACACGCATATGTAGGCTACTGATTGGGTTAATGTGCTAGAGATGAAGAAGGTTGAATTTTTAGAACATATACCAGCATTTGCGTGAAAGGAGAATGGAAAACCATCTAAGAAAAAACACTCTTAGCACACCTAATCAGGATTTGAACCCCGATGTTACTATCTTCAGCAATCTAGCCAATTGCGAGAGTGACGCCTAAGACCATGCAGCCACCGGAGGTGTTTATTTTTTTCTAATTACACAATTAAAAGCTATGTTTACGAGCCACGCGTCGATTAGATTTAGTTAATAATAATAGGGATGCAATCTTTTAATCCTGAGATATCTCAAAGTTAAGGATATTTGAGAATCAAGGATTCTGAAAAATATTGGACCAATTTTTTTTAAAATTTCGAATTGTAATTTGTTTTAAAGCTCTTCTTGGTGGTTTAACTCAACATAATTATAGAGCTAACTTAAAAAAACTTCCCAGACAAATTATTACCACTTTACTAAATATATGAATAGTATAATTAATGCCTTAAAACAAATAATGTTAACATTTATCTGATTGAGATGTTTTAAGTTTCAAACTTGAATTTGAAATTCGGGACTCTTAGGTAAAATGAAGATTAGGTTCCGTAAAATAGTGAATTTGACCCAAATCTAGTTAATCGATTTCTTATTAAAACACAAATTTATAGTTTAATAGATTATTCAAGTTGCTACCCACTTCGGTGACCATGGTCTAACGCGCTACTTTCGCAGTAGACTGGACTGCCGATGACGGGGAGATCGAAGTTTGAATCTCGGTCGGGTGTACTGAGGGTGGTTTTTCCAAAACGGTTTTCCATCCTCCTTCCAAGAAAATACGGGTATACTACTTCTAAATATAGCCTTCCTAATGTCTAAAACCATTTGCGTGATTAGTACATAGCGTATAGCCCGAATGGGTAGTAAGACGCGACACTAAAAAGATAAATTTAAATTTAAAAAAAATCGTTATCTTAAATCATTATTTTAAATAAATTAACTGTTCTTATCCATCCATATATCTATCTTTCTATATATCCATCTATATATCTATCTATCTATTTACCTTTACATCGATGTTTGTCGCACTGTTATTATTAATTTGTCCCTAGAGACCAATACGAGTCCTTGGCTCAATGTCAGCTTCATTATAGTTTCTCCCTTGTGTTGCTGGTGTACGAGAACAGTACAGTATATTAATTAAATACTCATCACTATTTTTACACCCTTCTGAGTAGCCAGAAAAAAAATAATTAATATTTCTCAGATTTATTTTAATAAACTCCCTATTTTTTTTCGTACCTGAACTTTTCAATAAAAACTTGTATCTAAAATCAAATTAATTTTTATTTTAATAATTCCTTTCAAATTTCTTCATTTTTCTCATTCTAACTGCTTGAGATTTGATATTATCTCAATATCCGGACCTCAAGAGAAACGATCTGGTGATTTCCAGCCAAACGGGAAGAGGTTTGAGACCTCATAGCCCCTAATAGGTAGTCAAAATAGGTCACATACAAGGTGGGGTGTGATACTATGTATGTTGCCTCTTTATAATTTTAACAAAAGTTTACTCTAAATTAAGTGTGCGACCTTATGGGAAATCCGTGAACTGACACGTGACCTTCCAATGTAAATAGGTTCCCCCACACCTGGACTGCCGATGACAAGGAGACCGGCGTTCGAATACCAGTTGGCTAGTTTTTCCTTAAAACGTTTTCAAATCTGCTTTCATGAAAATGTGGGTACGCTTCCGCTAAATTAAACCTTCCATATCCCTAGCACATTAGAGTAATTATTACATAAATACGTACAACCCGAACGGTTAGTGAGATGCTGTGTTAAAAATAGATACATCAAGGTGTTTCATTATGTAACTCTGTTGTCGTCATAGCCTTGTGAACATGTATAATTATGACATACCTGTATTGTGTTCATAATAAATTAATTCGTGCAATTTCCTGTGAAACATTTGTGTGAAAGGTAAATGAGACATTTTCAAAAGGATCGGGCACATGTATAGTATCAAAACGCAATAAAGAAACAATCCACAGCCCTCTTTTTTTTTATCATTTCCCCTCGCTTAAATAATTGAAGTTTCACGTCATAATCACATTAACTTATTATTAAAATAATTAAATGTTTTTAATCGTTGATAGTTTAACATCGATTTTCAAATTTTCGCGTCAAATGATATCCTTAAATATAGATTTTCATCATTTACAAAAATATATTTGTTCTTATTTACTTAGGAGGTCCTTTTCATATATTTTTAAATTCAATTTTAGTAATATCGTTAAATTAAAAGTCCTATAGTCTTGAATAGACTGAAAATAAAATGTAGTTTTGAAGAAAGCACTTCTTTGAAATAATGGAAATTTTTAAATTTGTTTTTATCCCCCTTCAATTTTTGCAAACTTATTTTGTCACCGCTTACCATAACTACCCATTCGCGCTATACGCAAATTCTACTCTTAGTGTAAAATGTTGGTCCAAATATTGAAAATCTTTTCTTATTTCCGTAAAACATTTTTGGTTTTGCGGTTTTATCTTAGTACATAACATCAGCAATATAACTATTTATGCAAAAATAATGACAACATAATAATTGGAGTTGGATGTGCTAACGCCTCGTTTATAGTACAATTTTTTTTTTATAGAAAGGGTCTTTTAAAACATCAATTTTTTTCTATCAAAGGTGGCAAGTACAGTTCACATGACTTGACGTATGAATACGTCAAAATAGATCTAGTAAATTTTCTACATGTCAAATAAGTATATTCCTAAGAAAATTTAACTGTGAAATTGTCAAATATTCATGAGATGTATGTTAGTAAAATAGAGTTATTTTTAATACTAAATATTATTGCATATAATAAAGAATAAGAATCATATTTTTGAGTTCCTAAAATTTCTCTTAACGTAATGCAAACCAAGATCAAAAACATACAATTTTATACCATGCCATAATATCCTCTAGACCTGTTAGCCATAAATTTAGGGGAGACATTATCTTATTATTTGGGAAAATAATTGCGTATCAGTTGAATTATATAAAAACAATTGAAGTCGTTTTAGAGACACTCACTTTATATTTTTCTGGGCTTTTAGATACTAAGTTATAATTAGTTCTTTGAATTTATAAGCCATAAGCATAGGTAAGTACTTTAATTACCCATTATTCATTTGTTTTTGTGACATTGAGACATTGGATAGATAAGGGATAGTTTTGGGAAGGACATTGACTTGGTATATTGACATAATGATAAAACGTACCTTCACGACAATTTTTTTTACATGCGTTATATTACTATATTTATATTACGTTTACTTTGAGATAATATAAAATATTATATTATATTAATTACACATTAATATCGTAGACAAAATATATGGAAAGTAAATATCTAAATAAATAGTAAATATCATACTAATAATATTATAAAGAGGAAAGATTTGATTTTTTGTTAGTTTGTTTGTTTGTTTGAAATGAATAGGCTCCGAAACTACTGGACCGATTAAAAAAATTCTTTCACCGTTGGCAAGCTACACTATTCCCGAGTGACATAGGCTATGTTTCATTTTCAATAAAATTAGGGATGCTTACTAAAACTTGAATAATCTAACCCAAGGTGTAAAAAAATAAACAAAAAACTTCCTTCAATCGCGTGCGCTGCGAAAACTATTAATGATAGAACAAAATGATGTATTACAATTTTTCAGGACACATCA
>CABFVX010000267.1:187890-235962 GCA_902151425.1 Timema shepardi | reverse complement strand
GATAAGTAATTTCATATCTAAAATAGTTTCGGAGATATTATAAAAAAAAAAAAATTTACGCATCATACCGGAGCCCTTAAAGCCATTTTGCCGAAATATTGAGAGTAGCCATTTTGTTTGGAATATTTATTAATGTTTATAAATGAAATTTAATCAAAATCGTTAGAGCTGATTTTGAGAATATCGACTTTTTCTCTTTTTGCCCCTCAGTAAACTACCCTTAATTTTAGGGGTAGATATCCTATTACAAAATCCACTCGGGGCAACTCTATGAAAACCCTAGATATCAAGTTTTAGCTCAATCGGTAACATAGTTTAGGCTTTAATTGGAAGTACAGACAGACGGAAATTCAAACACCAATTTTTCAGATTCAGGGAGTCATGAAACGTCAATATTCATCAAAATCTCTAGTTCGAATTTTTTGACGATCACCATACTTTTTCTCTAACTGTAAGATGGAGAGAAAGTAAAAACATGTACAGCTGCTGACACCAGCTTTACTGTGTTAAAATCGGTTACGTATCAAGGAAAACATCAATTTATAATTTACGTTAATCGGTGAATGTGTTAATGCTACTCTGGGTTCTCGATGCAGTTATAAAATTGATTGAGCCATCGAGGTGTCCAAACAAAAGGCCTTGAGCTGCAAATTTGTCCATAAATCATAACACGTCCAAACTGCCGCGTTGATTTACTGTAGACTATGTGAGTTGAACAACCGATAAAGTTTTTATTTTTATTTTAGCACAACCTTTTACTACCCTTCGGTCTATACGCTTGTGTACTAATAACCGTAGTGGTTAAAAGGATTAAAAAAGTTATATTGAGATGAAGTGAACCCGCATTTGCGTGGAAGAAGAGTGAAAAATAGCTTTTGTTTTAAACCAGCCCTCAACACACTCGACTGAGATTCGAACCTCGATCTCCCCTTAATCGGTAGTCTACATCTACTGGGAGAATAGTGCGTTAGACTATGTGGCCACCGAAGCGGGTAGCAATAAATTCGACTTGGGCGATTTTTAGACTGGGTACGAATAGTAAAGAATTACCCACTAATGTGTTGAAATCATGCTCTTATAATAAACAGCCCTGGATAAGATATAAATAAAACAATTGATCATTGGAGTGCAAGCCTCATACGATTTAGCAACTAGCAACGGGAAGGTCAGAATTCAAACCCAAACCTGGTGTATTGAGGGTGAGTTTTATCTTATATGGTTTCCTCCTCTTTTAACACTCAAATTTGGGTACGTTTCCTCTAAATTATAATTTCCTAGTCCCCACACCATGCTTATAATGCTGATGGGCAGGGAGACGTGGAGGAAATACGAAACTAAAAGTGCCCATTGACTATCGACCTTGTTTCCAGGTCTGGACAATATTTGACCGTAGACCGGCCAAAGATCGCCTAGACCCAGAAGATACCTAGTTCATGTTAATTGAATATCGACCGTGATTCCAGGTCTGGACGCTGCTCGACCTATGTTCGACCGTAGACCACCCAAAGACCGCCTAGACTCAGAAGATGCAGAGTTCGTCATGTCCATCCACACCGCCGGCGACTTCTTGGCGTTCTACGATCCCATCGGGCATGCAGACTTCTACCCTAATGGTGGGAAGTCCCCGCAACCCACTTGCCAGGACGACGAGTCGAAAAGTAACTATAATGATAGTCCTCTAATAATTCTTCATAATAATTATTGTATCTTGGTACAACTCAACCTGTTTTCTATTTTTTTTTAATCAGCTTATCTTACTGCCCGTTAAGGCAATGTACATATTTACTAATTAAGATAATATATTAGGGTTGGGGAAGCCTATCCTACTGGGATTGTAACCACGATACCCCCATCATCAGTGATCTAATCTATCGAGAGTGACGCCTTAAGGTGTGGCAGAAGGGAGCGCGAGTAATTTTACAGTTTTTATAGCATTAATTATTTTTTTTGCCAAAATATATCAAATATTTATCTAGTAGAAACAAAGAGTTTTGTTTTCTGCACATGTTAATATCAACAGATCTTAAATATCTGTCAAGGTGTCCTGGAATTTTGTCAAAATCTTTTTCTCTTTATTTAAAAAGTTTTGACCAAATTCCAGGACAGCCTTAAGAAATATTAAATATATGCTGATATTAACATGTGCAGAAAACAAAAAACTGTGTTGCTACTGGGGAAATATCTGATTTATTTTGGCCAAAAAATTTATATTATATAAAAACTGTAAAAATGTTTGCGCTCCCTTCTGCCGCACCTAAAACCATTCGACCACTGAAATGTATACCTTTATTGTAGCTCTGCATTTGATACTTTTAGGTTACCTTTTAATTTTTTTTTAATATAGCCGTACGTTCAACGCAAATGCATCTTACGACCGATTAATCGAGATATTTGATACACGATTACGCTCAAATCAGAAATCGTATCGAATTGATGTTTTGTGTATCGTTAACTCGACAGCAATGTGGTAAATGGTTGCATTTGCTTCAATTTATACTATTTTTCTAATGAGTACTATGATTCAACTCCTGGTTCGAACTATATTTCCTACCTAACCTACGCACTATCTGGGGTGTGGGACAGGCTCCTATTTAAAATTATTGTTTTGGTGCATCAAGAATTACAACCCATCTGTATTATTCTAATATATATACTAATGTTAAAGGGACGAGAAAGGTATGATTACATAATAATATTAATAATACCGATTTAATGGTCAAAGCAGAATTTAAAGGCGAAAGTAAGCATAAAAACTCTATAAAAATAATCACCCCAGTAAACCTGTTCGTAATTCGAACTCCAACCTCCCTGTTATTGGCTAACCAGACAAGGACTCCTTGGTTCACATACCCACGGAAGCAGGTGTATTTATCTTTTTAATAGTTAATTATATACTCCACAGAGTGCTAATAACAGTGGTTCTTGATTAGCTAGCGGTATTAATAGACTTATATTGAGTATTGTCTTTTGAATACCATAATAATTAAAGTAATTACGCTAAACATGGTTGAAACCAGTAAATATTATGTGCCTGGAACTGACCACCCCTGTGTTTATTTCCATATCCTGATGTGTAATTGTAAATGCTATTTATTTATTTATTTGAGGTATTTAGCGATCATTTTCTGAACCGACTGATTTTTATCAGGGCGCGAGAATTTCTATGATTGAGAGTGAAAGGTCCTAACAATTTTTCCCTGAAATATATTTTCACATACCTTCCAGGGATCTCTTACATGTTATGATCTACATGGGTGGCTCTACTTCTACTCTGAAGGAAGCTGTGCATCGGATTTTTATCTCTTTAGTAGAATACGTTGACTCCGGCTGGGTTTGAACCCACAAACATAGGGTCTTGAGGCCGGAACCTTATCCCAAGACCACCGAGCTTATCTTTGTATCCTAATCTAACGTGATGATTCTGACACAAAAAAGACTGAATTCGTTTTCCCATCAGGGCCGTGGCCCTTACTGCGGCAGTGTGGTTTCTCACCCTTTCTTCAAATGAAATATGATACGTATACTTAAATACCTATAATTTATAATGGGCCCCCTTTTATGTTAAAGTTGACCCTAGTTGGTGCAGGTACTGGCACGTTTTTTTAAATTGACTGAGCGTAACGAGACTATGTTATATTTTCAATCATTTGACATTTAGTTTGTCTGTTTGTCTGATGTCCGGATCTTTGTTCCTAGATAACTGTCAAATACGTGGACTTATTTTAAAGAAATTTTTTGGGAAGCATTCTTTGAACCTAGACCAATCAACATATGTACAAGGTTTTTCAACCTAGCCATCCGTTTCAATATGGTGGCCGCTAAAAAAGGCTTTTTCGTTTAATAGCGCATTTCATGTGATTTTAATTTTAAATTCTAAGCATTTTATTGAGTACTTGGAGCGCATTTTCAAAAAAAATTCTAATATCTGTTGTGAGACTGACGTCTTGAACGACATAAACTACGGTTATTTTCTATAAATATAATGTGCTATTTAATACACATATACATACATACCTAATCATGCCGTTTCCTATCCCTACATTCTTTCTTCTCTTCAACAACATCTATACACCTAGTCATACATGCTCTTTTACTCTTAAAACTCTTAATGTTTCTCTTTTTCACACATTCATCTACAACATTTTACCACGTCTTTGGCCTACCCCTTCCTTTTGATCCACACACTCTACCTTCATATATTTGCTTCGTCCCTCGATCCACACTCATCCTCTCAACATGCCCAAACCAACGTAAGGCGGTTCTTTCACATTGACCTAATGGACTCCCTTTATAACCGAACTCTTTCAAAATATATATCAGAATATAGTATCAATTTGTTTTCTGACCAATTGATTGATTATCAAAGAAAAATATCAAATACAAATCCAAGGAAAAATTACATAAAATATTTAAACTTGAAATCCATAGATAAATGATAGGATATATTTCAACTTGAAATCCAAAAATAAATCTTAAGACTGCAGTAAAGATAAGGACATGACATACTTCTTAACATTATCTACTCGGTATTTTTTGAATATAGGTCTACTGTTCACAGAACTACTTGTTTAAGATTAATTAATACGTGTACTGTAATGCAGTGATCTGCAGTCACTTCATGGCGCCCTTACTGTTCGTGGAGTCCATCTACAGCGCCGACGCGTTCTTGGCGACGCGGTGCGACTCGTGGCAGGCCTACCGCAACAAGAGCTGCGTGGGGCAAGAGAAGGTCATCATGGGTCTCAACACGCCCTCCACGTAAATATACAGGGGGTTCATTATCTTGGGAATACAATAGCAGCCCGCCTCGGTGGACGCATGGTCTGACGTGCTATTCCCGCAGTATATTAGTCTACCGAGGTTAAAACCTTGGTCGGGTGTACTGAGAATGGTTTTTACAAAATGGTTTTCCATTCACCCTCCACACAAATGTTGGAACACTTAATCTAAATATAACCTTCCTAATCTCTAAAACTATTAGTTTAATAAGTACAAAAACGTATAACCCAAACGGGTAGTAAACGTGGGGTTAAAGACAATAGCATTGCACTTTCGACCTGTTCGGACTATATGCATATGTAACAATTCAGCTAATATGTTAAGTATTAGGAAGGTTAAATTTTAAGGAAGTGTATCCACATTTGCATGGAGGTAGGGTGGGAAAATCTTTCAGGGCCCTCACTACAATCGACTGAAACTCGAACCACGATCTCCCCGTCATTGGTAGTCTAGTCTACTGCGAAATCAGCTCCTTAGACCGTGCGGCCACTTAAACGGGTAACTTGAATATCGGATAGCATTAGCTACCAGCATCGGTGGCCGCACAGTCTAAGGTGCTTCTTTTTCAGTGGACTAGACTTCCGATGACAATAAGATCGAGATTCAAATCTCGGTCGGGTGAACCGGGGGTGGTTTTTCCAAAAATGATTTTCCACTCTCCCTTCACGCAAATGCGTTTACAATTCCTATAAATATAGCTTTCCACATCTCTAAAAATCGTTAGCGTAGTTAGTATATATGCGTATAGCTCGAACGGGTAGTAAGACGGGATGCTAAAAATAACAAAAACAGCAGTGACGTAGGCAAGGAATTTAGAAAAAGCAGTCAGAAGTTTATCAATTAAAAATTTGGGGGTAAAGGATTACATTTAAAAGCTACTTAAAAAGGGATTTTATTGATTATTATTATTATTATTATTATTATTATTAGCACCTCATCTTACTACCCGTTCGGGTTGTACGCACTTTACGCTAATGTGTAATGGTAGGGTGATTGTGAGATGAAATGAAGGACCTACAGTTTAACGTGGAATCCGAACCACGGTGAAGACCGGGCATTCCTCATATTCACAAGATGCCTTGTCAGAGGTGAAGGAAGGGTTTGGCAATCAAATAAACCTTTGCCGGGACCGAGGATTGAACCCCGGACGCCAGCATATAAGTCTGACACCTTACCCCTAGAACACCAGCTCACCCGATTTTAATGATAGAATTTTATTGAGTTATCTATCAGTATTTTTTGACACATTTTAGAAATGTGGAGTCTCTTGTAACGAATGGCTAGTTAACTGTCAATTCTAGCATTTTAGTAATTTTAGCCGTAGCCTAGGCCCGTATAATTTTATTTTAGTTAGGCCTAAATAAGCATTGTTGGGATGAGATTAAGGTGGAGTGGAAGGGAATGCGAGCTTAGGTCAGTATTTGTGTAGTTTTTTTTAGTAGAACGGTTTATTTTAATATCTCGTCACATATATGTCTCAACAATTTTTGAAAATTTGACGTGAGAACAGTGTTATTTGAAAATAAACATTTTAAAGGAAGGAAAGGAAGTCCAGTTAGGATTCTGTGATACCCATGATAAATATCTAAGTAACCTCTAGCCACATAAGTTGGCACTATCTACTCCAACATACAATGGTATGGCTCGATTATTGGTTGACACCATGGATTTTTTAAAAATGGTATAGGTCTCACTGGGAAGGAGGTTGAAGGTAATTATACCATCCCCTGGCCTCCCTACGGTACCATGCCATCACTAGTGACGCTAGGTAATAACAAGAAATAAAGGCTTGTACAAACAAGGTAGTTTATTTATTTTTGGTTTGTTTCAGGGCCAGGGGAAAATTTTATCTAGACACGAACCTGACGCCTCCTTACGGTCGTAATTCGAACCCTTCCATCCCTCTGAACGAACCATCCTTGATGATGGCGTCGGACGATGATGAAGACTTAGAAAACATTGAGGTGAAGAAACATCCCAAACCATCTCCAACAGATACCAAGACAGGATCCAATCCTGACGTCGGAGGTGAGAGGAAACCAAAGAACCTTGATATATCCTCGTCAGAAGGGGGTAAAACAGTCTCTTGGACACCGCTCGCAATACTTGTGATACATTGGACACTGGCATGATGGTTTTCTCAGCTGGAGACTTTGGGTAGCAGCCACTGGCTAGTGCCCTAATGTTTTGCTCAGCTAAAGACTTTGTATGGCAGCCACCGGTTTAATTACTGATGTTTTGCTCAGCTAAAGACTTTGGATGGCAGCCACTGGTTTAATTACTGATGTTTTGCTCAGCTGAAGACTTTGGATGGCAGCCACCGTTTAAAGTCCTGATGTTTTGCTCAGCTGAAGACTTTGGAGGGCAACCACTGATTAAAGTTCTGATGTTTCGCTCAGTTGAAGACTTTACAATATCCAATAGCTGCCATAATGATGGATTACTCATCTGTATACTTCAAGTGGTATCCTTATTATGGATTCACGTGCTCACCGAAAAGTAGAAGAAAAAGCAGAAGAGCTCTTCTTTGGTTCTAAGCCAATGAGATTTCCTCGCACTAAATGTCTTGTCTGGCTATGCGCGAGTTGAGGGGATTCCAGCTATGGCCATTTTGCACCATAGCAATCTGCTTGTAATATACACTCAGCGTTCATAACATATCATATAACTGTGTTCAGTTGCACATGCATTATGTAAGTAGAGATGGCGGATGTTTAAGCAATTTGAATCACCACATTTTAAATGGAGTGAGTGCTAGCTAAATTTGTTTTACGATGACAAAACACCAATTAAAAACAACCACAGTGACAATAACATAAACTAGATGTTTATTCACGCTGAAATAAAACACGATTGCATCGTTTTTAGTTGAGGTTGCAAAGACAGATTTTTCCACATACATTTCAGTGATTGTGTGAAATGATGCTCCACTCAACTCACTCTGATAAAGTGTGGGTCTATCTTTAAGGTGAGGAAACAAATACATCTTTCCTAGATACATATTCTCAAACCCATAACAAGGCTACACGTTAGTTTTCACGCGAGCAGATGCAATATACATTAGCCTATCCGATCGTTCCATACCTTGATGTGAAAGTTGGTCTAGCTACACATTTTTTTCCGAGTAATTTGAGTCTTTTAAAAGACACACAAGTCTAGAAAAATCCGCAATAGTGGACATGTAGGCAAAGGCGTTAGTGAGTTAGTCTCATCTACTATAGTTTGTGGTGATGGAGAGGCTATGGTTTAAAGCATGGATTGGTGTACAATAATGGTTTATCACTCTCCCTCATCGCCAATGTGGGTACATTTCCTCAAATTGTTGGTTTAAATATAGTAAATTTAAATATTAGGATATCCTTTGTTTTATAGTAAGGCGCGGATAGCGGAAAAAACATGGCTATTCAACAAGTTGACCAAAGTAATAACACACACTCTCTCTATTTATATATATACATAGTGATTTTCCTTCTACACTTCTTTATATATATTTATATAAAGAAGTGTAGAAGGAAAATCATTATGATTTGGCTTCACAAAGGAAGTATTTATTAATTATTAAAGATCATGCTCGTTAAGGACTTTCCAGCTACGCCGCACATAAGCTTTTGCAGTTTTTCGCAGTGCAATCACTGTTACCATCGGGATGGAACCTTTTCGTCGGACATGGACCGGAGTCCATGAGTGCTATTCCGGTTTACTCGGGCAACCGACAAAAACCAGGCCCAGCCCTCCCATGGGTTACTTGGGGAAACCCCTCACTGGGACCGGATGAGGGTAGGAGTTGGCCCCTCCTAGTGATCGCCCAATCACGCTGGGGTCAGGAACTCAGCCTCCGGACAGTTACCTCCTCCGTTCTGCTAACTGCCCCATCTTGTGCTCACTGCCCCAAACTTGGCCTTCCGCCCATTCAAGACCTTCTATACGAGACTATCCGTCCGAAGTTGCCGATGACCTATGTCGGGGTCTTAGCTATGCCCGGACTCCACCGTCCGGACACATTGCCCAGGGCCGCCCCGGGGAGGCGCCCCGACAGGATTTTCGGAGACTTATCAGTACCGGAAGGTGGCAAAGACAGTCTAGTGCTCGATTATATGAAGCGTGCGCGGGCCCAGAGCACGTCCCTGCCGCCGTACGTCGGGCAGGTGCCTTACGCCTGAGCACCGTGACCCCAGTTTATAAGAATATGTACTAATCACTCCAACATGTAAGGGATGGGCGAGGTTGAATTTAAAGGAAATATACCTGCATTTTCATGAAGGTAGAGTGGATGGCCATTAATTATAAAAACACCCTTAGTACATCAGATTGAGGTTCGTACTCTTAGATCCCCGACAGTGGCAGTCTAGTCTCTCGTGCGAACGACGCCTTAGACCAAACATCTACCGAAGTGGACACATACAATATTAAAAGTGTTTCCTCTTATGTATAATAAATCCTCGATTCTAAAGCTAGCACCAAACTGTGTCTATATTTTATTAGAACAAAGTGTACAACGTTGTTTTACGTCAGAGGGTCCCGTAATGTTGCCCTTGGTGCTCTTCTTAAGTTTTTATCTATTAGTTTTGTAACGTTCCCTTATTCAATTTTTTTTTTAAAAAAGCTAAAAATGTTGCGAATCATATTTATTAGTGCAATTCCAAATCTATAAACGAATATCAAAAAGATAAAGATTAGATAAGCTTGTACCTTCATTAACCAATCGTTCAAGAACCAGTGATGGCGAGTTATAGTAATAATAATTATTAATTTTATTAGGTGTTCTGTCTTTCGACAGGTCCATTCCTTTTGTCAGTGAACTTAGACTACCAAAGCGTCCTGTTCTCTGCCTCCTCCTTGAGCTCCCAGTCACAGACAGCTCACGAAAAAAAACTAGCCAAGGAATGAAGAACTATGTTTTATGATATTGAACAATGCCACGCACCTCTTTTTTATCTTATAAATGGGTAACAGGCTGGTTAAATTAACTAAATGTGTATTTTTTTTAAAAGGTCAATCAAACTTTATTTTGGGATTTTTGTTTGTTTGAGATGGTCGATTATTAGCCTCAATAGACATTGTGGTTAATTGACCAACAATTTTCAACTATTATTTTTTATTTAATCAACCTTTTACATGACATGAACATATATTTTAAATATACCTGTGATATTTAGTCGTTTAGTTTGAAAATTGCATTTATTGTGTGAAAATAGGAATTTAACAAACTATTTTAGTGATTGTTTTAATTATAATAATATGTAATCGTAATTTAAACCGGCTTATTAATAATAAATATTCTATAAGGCTTATAATAATTTATTTATAGATATTTGTATGTGGCCCGATTTAAAATTAAGTGAAAATTATTTCTTAAAAAAAAAAGATAACAGTTTCATAAAATTAAAATATTTATTTTAGACATGTTGGAAAATAAAATGTAATCTATTATGAATAATAAAAGGTTGTTCGTAGAGCTAGGAATTTTACTAGAAGCAATAATGTATACATGAATGTTATTTCTATGTTTGTACTTTTGTGTGAAACAAAATAGTTACAAATTATCGTGATAGGCTTAATCTTGCCAGTATCTGAAATGGTTTTTAAATTTAAACTGTATATATATATATATATATATTCATTACAAATATAGTATAAAACAGTCGAGCTGCCTTATTTTAAAATAAATATTTCAAATTTCTTTAAATAGTACTTAGCTACACATTATTGGATAAATAAACAATTTCAAATATTATTTTACTAATGAGCAGACCAATATCATTGAAATAACCAAAAGGTTTTAAAGGTGTTTCGATAAATGCTTACATCACAAAATAGGAGTATTTGCACATCTTTGTTCAATACTGTACATTGAGGGAATTTGCTAATATAATCTCAGACATAAACAATCTTTTTCCTCCCCTACTCCATCTGACTACTAATCCTGGCTAAACATTTATAATTATGTAAACTGAGTTTAAAACAATTTAGGAAAAAACTCCCTCAACACATCTGTTTGAGATTAAAACTCATATATATTTTAATATGCCCTCACACCCGCTTAGGTGGCCGCATAGTCTAAGGTATTGCTCTCACAATAGACTAGACTACCTGATGAGGAGATCGAGGTTCGAATCCCGGTCGGGTGTACCGAGTGTACATTTTCAGAAACTTACTTCGTTTTGAAACTAATTAAACTCCTTATTCTTCCTTCAGCATATTATAATCTTATAACTTACATAATATAATATAAGGTCTTATTTTCACAGGAAATTTGTTATTTGAAAACTCGAAATTCATATTGCCATAATAGAGGAAATAAAAATATTACAATTCAATCTACATTTTTTTTTATCATCGCTTTTTATTACCTGTCCAGGTTATACGCATATATGATTATTACTTTAATGAGGAAGGTATGAGGAAATAAACACTCAGAGGTACTCTACAGTGAGAAACCATTTTAATAAAAAACACCCTCAGTAGACCCGACTGGGATTCGAACCCTAATCTTCCCATCATTGGCAGTCTAGTCTATTGTGAGAGGGACACATTATACTAGACTGCCAATGAAACGGGTTCTTCACACTATTGAAGATAACTTTGTCTTATATTACATTATATTAAATGAGAAATGACATTTGGACATGAAAATTGAACCCAGTACCTTTGGCTTAGTTCTCCAATGCTCTAATCACCGAGCTATCTGGGAATCACCCCGTGCTCAGGGTCGTTCTTCCCTTATATTTTAAGGCAGAGTCTGTGATGGACGTGCGGAAATCGTCAGTTACATATGAGTGACCAATTACGTAAGATCACGAGCCATCTTAGATTCGGTAGGGCTTCATATATATTTTGTAAATATTCAGTGAATAGATTTCCGATTTTTGTAAATAATGAAAAATTATCTTCTTCTGAAATGTAGACTAGTATTAATGTAATTTAAAAGAAAAAGGGATCTGCAAATTGAACTCTAACCAGTCGCGTCAATTTAGGATGAGCTTAGAAAAAAACAACCACTTATCTTCCAAGCGAATGTCGGTACTGAGGGTTGTCAGTAGCTCTCTGATATTAATAGAGTTTATTTTTCTTTAATATTTAAAATGTGATAAAAGCCATCAGTGGATGTCCTTTTTACACTCCTGTTACGTTAAGATTAGTAGTGTCACCTAAAATTATATGTTGATTTTTTAGAACCAGTAAAAGTTTTAAGGGTACGTTATTACAAACTAGCTTCATGTTCAAATTTAATTTAATTTGATTTCAATTTAATTCGAAACTTATTTAAAAAATACAGATATTTCCCTTTAGTTTAATGTTAATCTTGTTTAATGAAATAAGCGTAGATAAATAACTTTCTTTTTTTAAAATTATGAGATAGATTAAATATCAATATTTGATTTTTACTTCAAACGCTTATAATCACCCGTCTGGGATATAATCCTTTTAATTACGCTAGTGGGGCCAGATAATTAAGTTACCATTTATAGGAAATATATCCACATTATAGAAGATGAACAGTTGGAAAGTAATGAGGAAAAAATACCCTCAGTACACCCAGCAGGGTTTCGAACCCCCCAACCCACCACTCACCGGCAAACCAGACTGGAAGAATCTGACATTTAGACCACGTGCCCATACATGTGGGTTCAAAAATGGTCACTGGATTGTTTGCCTATTTCTTTTACTATCCTAAAGATAATTTACAATTCTTGTTTCTTATCTGCGCGTATTAGCTTTGATTATTTTATAGATTGCCCTAAAAACAAAACTTCTGTATCTGTCAATTTAACTTGTTTTATTTTAGACAAAAAATCGTGTTGAGCTATTTTGAAATGACCCTCTTTTTGACAGTAATTATTCTTAAAGTAGAAGGACAGTCCTAACAAAGACCAAGGGAGAATATTATTTATTAAAGCCCTGTACACATAATACAAATTATTGTAAAAAGAGTTGTACAAGAAATTGTAACCTAAAGATGGCGTGGTGTGAACAGCAGAGATTGTACAAGATCTGCTTTGCGTAAATTATTGTATATCATTTCGGGGAATAGAACACATCATATATTGGCCATTTTTATTGTACAACCTTTGGATTGTTAGCAATACTTAGCCATATCTGCAAGACGTTAATTATTTGAATATATGACAATTTACTGTCTTTATTAGGCATAAAACCATTGATAAAAAGTTGTAATTTAAAGCCATATTTGTATTACAATAAATAAAAAGAATAAACTCATTACATTTTGGTTGATTTATTCACTATCTGTTATTATTCTACTAAAAGCAAATAAACCATAGCATTTCTCCACATATTGTACGCACCCGCACATGCCGTATGAACATTATTTAGGTAAAACTTGTATGCAATCAATATTATCAAAATATTGTACAATTTCTTTCACACATTTTTGTACAAGAAGTTATGTCACGTGTACCTAGCTTTAGTCTGTTATATTTAGTTTTATTTTAACTTTTTTTTTTCATTGCGTCACACTATACGTACGAACCGGCCCAGTGGTGTAGTGGTAAGTGAATCTGGCAACGAGCCTAGGGGTCCCGGGTTCAATTCTTAGCTGGGACTTTTGGACATTTTTCCAGGAAGGGGAATTACTCCAAAGGTCAACAGGGTTTGGTTAAGCTTAAGTTAGTGTTTCCACTGGTTCCACGCCTTCAAATTCACTATCGCCATCATCTCACGGGGATATTAATACTGGCTAATATTTCCACTACTAGGCTACCAATGATGAAGCCCGAATTATTATTATTATTATTATTATTATTATTATTAATATATTAGGTACGGATCATACACACACATATGTATTTATATGAGATATTTAACATGCAATAATTATATCAACACACTAGTTATAACAACTAAAATAAATCAAGAAAAATTCCAACGCCCAGTCCCAAGCCGTTAATTTATCACTGTGAAAAGAGAAACCCAAATTTTATCAATAATATATTTATCGGTCATGCTGGGAATCAAAGCCATGACCCTTAGCCTAATATGCGGCCACGCTATCGACTTAAGTTACATTTTCAGACCTTATTTAAATTGATTACGCTATTGTTAGTGGGATGAGGAAGATAGGATTTAGAGTAAAGGTACGCGCATTTACGCGGAAAGGAAAGTGGAAAATCATTTAGGAAAAGTCATCCTCAATACAATAGACTAGGATTCACTAGACCACGCTGTTGACCTTGGTGATCTTGGGGTAAAGTGCTCGCCTCTAGAACTGGTGTACGTGGGTTCATATCAAGCCGGAGTCGAAGGATTATTTTAACATTTCAAATCTGTAGCACAACTTCCTTCAGAGGGAAAGTAAAGCCGTCGGTCTCATGTCAATTGTGGCATGTAAAATAACCCTGACAGATATGTGAAAATACCTTTCCCGGCAAAATTAATAATATCTAGCACCACGTCTTACTACCCGTTCGGGCTATACGCTTTAAGTACTAATTACTCTAATGGATTAGGAATTGGTAAGGTTGAATTAGAGGAAGTGAACCCACATTTGCGTGAAGGGAGAGTGGAAAACCATTTAGGAAACACCACCCCCAGTTCACCTGACCGAGATTCGAACCTCGATCTTCCCGTCCTCAGCAGTCTAGCTCAACACGACAAGCGCGTTAGCCAACTACGCCACCGAGGCGGGTCCCGGCAAAATTAGTAAGTATTTACGCTCTCACTCATAGAAATTCTCGTGTGCTGATATAATCAGTCGGTTCAGAAAATGCACGTTAAATACCTCAAACAAATGAAATAAAAGCACAAATTTTGTGATTGAATTGATTTTACATCTAGTTATGTGTGTTTTTGTATATATATTAGTATAATATAAACTGTATATTAGACTAATTTATATATATATATATATAAGTCTAATATAGTGTCAGTATTGATTAGTATTGACAAAAAAATATAAAGGAAAAGTGTTATTAGGGTTCATGGGAATGGGATTAAAAACCCATTATGAAAATAATATAAATACATCCCTAGTGTGCCAGATTGAGCTCGAACCTAGATCTTCCTGACCTGATTACTTTAATTGCATGTGTAGCTCTTTCCTGGGAAATATACATTGGCTTAATGAAGAGTAATTAGTAACAAACTAGGCCTTAACAGCCGTGATTAAGGTCGGTTCAAAGAGTCCATCGCTCCATCGCTCTATCAACCATCCCCGGAAACGCTGCAGTTGATTATAAATGACACGTGACGTTAACTTGTGCACGTGATCGTGGGTTCGAGATATTTCAAGGCATTCCTGTGATAATGAGCTTAGTACAAACACAAACACATCTAGCATCAGTGATCACGTTGTTACGTCCCACTTGTCTATATTAGTTTACCTTCTACAGGATGGTCAACGCTTCAGTCCCAGCCCGACTTACTGACGGTGGTTTATTATTATTATTATTATTAGCACCGCGTCTTACTACCCATTCGGGTTATACGCACTTACGCTAATGTGTAATGGTAGGGTGATTGTGAGATGAAATGGAGGACCTACAGTTTAACGTGGAATCCGAACCACGGTGGAGACCTGGCATTCCTCACATTCACAAGATGTCTTGTCAGAGGTGAAGGAAGGGTTTGGTAATCAGATAAATCATTGCCGGGACCTGGGATTGAACCCCGGCCGCCAGCATAGAAGTCTGACACCTTACCCCTAGACCACCAGGTCACCGGTGGTTTATTCCTAAATTATATCCCTTTATATTACATGCAAATGAAGGTACATTTAATCTCCTTAGTACCGTATTAATTCCTATTCTTTTTGTAATAATAATAATAATAATAATTATTATTATTATTATTATTAGCACCACGTCTTACTACCCGTTCGGGCTATACGCACTTACGCTAATGTGTAATGGTAGTGTGATTGTGAGATGAACTGGAGGACCTACAGTTTAACGTAGGATCCGAACCACGGTGGAGGCCTTGCATTCCCCACAATCACAAGTTGTGATTAATACACGTTTTGTCAGAGGTGAAGGAAGGGTTTGGCAATCAGATAAATCTGTGTCGGGACCGAGGATTGAACCCCGGACCCCCAACACAGAAGTCCGACACCTTACCCCTAGACCACGAGGTCACCTTTTTGTAATTAAATGAAGAAAGCAGTCAAGGGAAGCAATATGCAGTGTGCAAATAATAATAATAATAATAATAATAATAAGAAGAATAATAATGATGGTGATGATGATGATTATAATGTTCTGATATTGCTGTCAGGTTGATATTAAAGTTTAAATTGTTCGTCTTAAAACAAGTTTATAAATTACACTTTTTTTACTCTCTTTGGTGGCTGCGTCGTCTAACACGCTCTTCTCGAAGTAGACAAGATTGCCAATGACGGGAAGATCGGGGTTCGAATCTTGGTCAGGTGTACTGAGGGTGTTTTTGTTTTAAAATCGGTTTTACACTCTTTCCTCACGCCAGTGCGGGTACAATTCCTCTAAATATAACCTCCCTAATTCCTAAAACCATTAGTGTAATTAATACATAAACATATAACCCGAACGGGTAGTGAAACGCGGTCCTAAAAAAACACCTTATTTTAATATTTTTTAAGCACCTTGACTTACTACCCCTTCTTAATGTATGCATATGCAGGCCTATTAATTAATTTAATGAGCTAGGAATCGGGAAGGTTTACTTTAGAGAAAGTATACCTGCATTTTCATAGAGGAAAAGTGGGAACCCACTTAGGGAAAAACACCCTCAGCATCCCCGATGGGTATTCGAACCCCAATCTCCATATAAAAGGCAGTCCGGTCTATTGTGGAAGTAATGCCTCAGACCATGTGGTCACATAAGCTGGTAATTACTAAACTAGTTACATGGGGTAGGGAATGGTAGAGGCAATTAAATTAAATTCACGCTCATTACATTGAAGAG
Source organism: Timema shepardi (assembly GCA_902151425.1). NCBI lineage: Eukaryota > Metazoa > Arthropoda > Insecta > Phasmatodea > Timematidae > Timema > Timema shepardi. The sequence continues at coordinate 219,288 of CABFVX010000267.1, read as the reverse complement.
ATGATGGAAAAACCACAGGCAAAGATCAAACGTGATAAACCGCTGTGAGTACATCCAGTTGAGACTCGAACCTCAAACTCTACGTCATCAGACTACAGACAAAACTAGTCTAATGTCATTGTCCACGTGGTTACCGGTACGGGTAGACTAATTTATTCCAGAACTAGGTTTCCTGCGTGAAGGATTAAAGATGCTACTATCACTTCTATCAGAGTCTCAATATCTAACCTGATTCTGAAAGACGTAGACTTCACTCCCTCCATGTTATTATCATTACTACAGTCTTACTAGTAGTTCTGTGAACAGTAGACCTAACTCCCTCCATGCCATTATAGTTACAATAGTATTACTAGTAGTTCTGTAAACAGTAGACCTCGCTCCCTCCATGTTCTAATCATTACTACAATCTTACTAGTAGTTCTGTGAACAGTAGACTTTGCTTCCTCCATGTTATTATTGTTACTACAGTCTTACTAGTAGTTCTGTGAACAGTAGACCTCGCTCCCTCCATGTTCTTATGATTACTACAGTCTTACTAGTAGTTCTCTGAACAGTAGACTTTGCTTCCTCCATGTTCTTATCGTTACTACATACTTACTAGTAGTTCTGTGAACAGTATACTTTGCTTTCTCCATGTTCTTATCATTACTACAGACTTACTAGTAGTTCTGTGAACAGTAGACTTTGCTTCCTCCATGTTCTTATCGTTACTACAGTCTTATTAGTAGTTCTGTGAACAGTATACTTTGCTTTCTCCATGTTCTTATCATTACTACAGACTTACTAGTAGTTCTGTGAACAGTAGACCTCGCTCCCTCCATGTTCTTATGATTACTACAGTCTTACTAGTAGTTCTGTGAACAGTAGACTTTGCTTCCTCCATGTTCTTATCGTTACTACAGTCTTACTAGTAGTTCTGTAAACAGTAGACCTAGCTTTCTCCATGTTATTATCATTACTACAGACTTACTAGTAATTCTGTGAACAGTAGACCTCACTCCCTCCATGTTCTTATGATTACTACAGCCTTACTAGTAGTTCTGTGAACAGTAGACCTCGCTTCCTCCATGTTCTTATCATTACTACAGACTTACTAGTAGTTCTGTGAACAGTAGACCTCGCTCCCTCCATGTTCTTATCATTACTACAGTATTACTAGTAGTTCTGTGAACAGTAGACCTCACTCCCTCCATGTTATTATCGTTACTACAGTCTTACTAGTAGTTCTGTAAACAGTAGACCTCGCTTCCTCCATGCTATTATCGTTACTACAGTCTTACTAGTAGTTCTGTAAACAGTAGACCTCACTTCCTCCATGTTATTATCGTTACTACCGTCTTACTAGTAGTTCTGTAAACAGTAGACCTCGCTCCCTCCATGTTCTTATCATTACTACCGTCTTACTAGTAGTTCTGTTAACAGTGGATCAAATTAGACAGAAAACAAATTAATACTTTATTTAAAATAATATTATTTTAATAGAGAATAGCAGTTTCTACGGGTTTTAATACGTAAATCTTGAGATATATGTCAACATTTACAAAAAAAAACACCCGGGGCACTCGATAAATGCCATACAATCTTAAATCAAAATTAAAATCAATTGATATAAACTATTTAAGCACCCGCCATATTCAAACGTATAAACAGAGTGAAGAAGTACATATACCATTTTTGGCCTTGGCTCAAAAATAATTCTTGACAAATTTTGTTAAAATTGGTGGACCAATTTGTCAGCTATCGTGAGACAAACTTACAGACAGGCAAAATGTCAAATGGTGTAGTTAAAACAAGACCTCACTTAGCTCGGTCAAAAATTAATAGCATTAATAGCATTATGCTATAAAAAGCTTCAAATTTAAAAAAGTAAGTTTTTTAGCACTGAATCTTACTACCCGTTCGGGTTGTACGCAAAGAAGTAATTAAATACGTAATTAAAATGTATTCTTACCATTTCTTGTTAGGGGATGTTTCCACGGGCCACCACCCCTTTGAATAAACCCGATGGTCTTAGAACACCACTGCTAAAGGTATTACAATTTTCTTACGATTCAACGTATATTTGGATTCTAGTAGAAAAATCCCTTTTCTTAGAATCATGAGGCTATTCGTAAAAAAAAAAGTACTATATAATCTTGTCCGCAGATAGTGCCAGTTTTGTACCTCTTGGGGGTATATTCCAGGTTAGGAGATTAAAATAGAACAAAGGTAGATTTTGTGTGTTCATGTGACTAGATAATGTTCCATTTCTGCAAACGGTACGGACATATTTCCCCAAGCTACAAAACCTTCAAAGTAAGTAACTAAAAATAACGCACCATACTTATTTTGATTGACTTTTTTGTCCGGTTTTTTAATTAAACTCTTGTACGTTCGTGAAATACGCATATGCAGACATACCCCCAGGCCAACTCACACACGCACACGTACACACACACACACACACACACACACACACAGACAAAGGACAAATGACAAATGGATGGACATAAATGTCCCATTAGTCTTACTCTTGAAAGTTCTGAAAGGGAGAAAGCAAGTTAAGCCTATAAATATTTCATTTATTGATGTTGTTAAATTGAGCTTTCAACTTTCGATCGATGCTAAATGTGTTCTAGCAATATGCTTAGAGTGGATTGATGTCGTTTATTATTATAAGTAGCTCATTAACACACTAATCACAATGGTTGCAAATATTGGGCTACTTCATAATTGATATTTTATATAAAGAAATTGTTGGTATCACCATGATTATAATATTTTAAAAAAGGGTTCAATAATCCTTGTGGACTCAGCAAGGCAGTGTTTTTCAGACCTGGATCTGATCTAGGAGAACGGGGTTCAACCTCAGACTAGTATCATTAAAATAAATTGTTTTGGAACATTTTACCTTACCGTCATACAAAAAGAATTCATTACAACAGAAACACCATCAAAGAGTATTATTAATAATAATAAACACATTAAAACACTTGCCATATAAAACTTATGCATATTGGTTTGTGGTATTAGAATATTTTTTTTATATACACAACACAGAATAATATTCAACACAACACAGTACAATTAAAGCTTAGAGCTACAGTAGAGGCTGGGGAATGCCAGGCCTCCACCGTGGTTCGGATTCCACGTTAAACTGTAGGTCCTTCATTTCATCTCACAATCACCCTACCATTACACATTAGCGTAAGTGCGTACAACCCGAACGGGTAGTAAGACGTGGTTCTAATAATAATAATAATAATAATAATAATAATAATATACAGTAGAGGCAGCTTTAAAAAACTATAATAACTAAAGCAATAATATATTTTATAGATAATTAATTAAAGTATTAAAAAATAAATATTTCTGGCACCTTAACTCAGTCAGTAGCGTGTCTGCCTACTGAGCTAAGGGTCCCTGGTTCGATTCACAGCATGGCCAAAAATGTATCATTGATGAAAATATGAGCTTACACTTTCACATTGATGAGTTAACGGATAGATGTTATTCCTGTCGTGTTCTAAAGTTAGATTATAAGACATGAAACTACGACAGCCCTATCCAACCGGTTGTGGAAAATATTTGGCTTGAATAAAAACTGACACAGGCCACAGGCTGGAAACAGTAATTAATGTAAAGTAATTTTTTTACATGTTTTAATTTTTTATATAATAATATATAAACAAATATAATGTAAATTAATTATTTATAAAATATGGCATGTGTTTTAGTTTAGTATAGTTTTTTATGTGTGCAAGTGAGAGGAGAATGATGATGGAAGGATAGAGGAAGATGAAGGAATGTTAATAAAGTGACCCGGCCACAGGCTGGAAACAGTTGATGATGGTGATGATATTTTATAAGGGAATCGAACCGAAATACTTGTTGGTTTTGGTTCCTGTTCCAATCCTTCAAACAAAATTTTAGGAATCTGGTTTTTGTTACGGTCGTTAAACATTTATATTTACTAGTTTTAGTTTCATTAAGATATTGGTAAATAGAACATAATGTTAAAACATAACATATTACAAAAGAGTGAAAAGATTAACAATTTGCTACTCCCCTCCATTACCCTTCCAAGCAAACTGGCCGTCTAATGACCGATTAAATTATTTAACTTTTAGGAATAAAACCTTTAAATACATTTCTTCGTATTTAATTTAAATTTCTTGTACAACTGGGCAATTGATAATTTCTCAGTACTCACTCTTCTTAGATATTATGTTTGCTTTCACTCAAAGATAAATATATCTTCCTAAGCTCTTAGGCTAAAGAGTAAAGTGAGAAAAATTTCAAAATGTGACAATAATCATTGCTCAAGAATCTGAACTCATTAGTGATTACTGCTAACATAGAGAAAGGAATAACACTAGAGAGAACGAAGGATAGGGTGAAACTCAGTCCATTTCGGGACAATGGAAACTGTAGTTCTGTCGATTCACCGCAGAGGAGCGCTGACAAACGTATTTTCAATTTTGGACTCGTGTTTTCGCGCCACGAAACCATTCATTATTAGAATTAGTTTCCCCAAGTAGAGTAGGTTTTTTTTTTTTTTTGCGGAACTGGCAACGTTGCAAATGACCCATCACCATTGTTAAAATATAGTAAACCTGTCCCAAAAGGAAAGTTGCAAGTGCGAGGAAAAAGTGCTCACAATGTCACACATTAATTACCTCCGGTCTTCCCTCCCCCTCCCTCCGACTAAGATCACTAAGCCGCCACAACCAACAAACAAACAAACAATACCAATAATTGCTAAAGATAAAGAAAACTACCATCTATTATGTTGGTAATGTGGTAAAGGATGAATTCTAGTTTAGAGAAAAAAAAAACTAGTAAAGGAAGATAAAAATGTTCTTTAAAACTTAAAAAGCTGTGAAAACACACGTTCTAACAGTGGAAACAAATTATCAATGTTTACTTTTCCATTTTGTGATAAATATAGGCCACCCACAAAAACTTGACTGCATATTTTAACCTTTGATGTCCTCTCTATAGTATACATTTCTCTATGCTGCTAAGTGCTAATTTAACTCATTAGTGATTACTGCTAAGTGCCAACTGATCCCCTTGGAAAACAAATATATCTTATATATTTATTATTTAGCACCACGTCTTACTGCCCGTTCGGGTTATACGCTTTAAGTACTAATTACTCTAATGGATTAGGAATTGGGAATGTTGAATTATAGGAAGTGAACCCGCATTTGCGTGGAGGCAGAGTTGAACACCATTTAGGAAAAACCACTCCCAGTTCACCCGACCGAGATTAGAACCTCGATCTCCCCGTCCTCAGCAGTCGGGCTCAACACGACAAGCGCGTTAGCCTTCTTTCTGAAACTTAATTTTATTTTGAAAATAAAACTTTACCTTTTCTAAGGGATTTTTGTGAAATTAAGATATATTTACCCGCCTCAGTGGCGTAGTTGGCTAACGCGCTTGTCGTGTTGAGCCCTACTGCTGAGGACGGGGAGATCGAGGTTCGAATCTCGGTCCGGTGAACTGGGAGTAGTTTTTCCTAAATGGTTTTCCACTCTGCCTCCATGCAAATGCGGGTTCACTTCCTATAATTTAACATTCCCAATTCCTAATCCATTAGAATAATTAGAGTAACAGAACCAAAACAGGAATATATATATATATATATATATATAAAATTTTACGTTTTATATATAAAAAAATATATATATATTCCTGTTTTGGTTCTGTTTCTTTAAAATAACTGTTAATTTCTGTTATCGGTCCAGGTTCCAGTTCAACTCCCTGGTTTGTATATTATAAAATACAAACCAATCTGCGCTAGCAAACTTAACCATTTCTCAATCAGTTAAATGTTAACTTAAGTTGGAATGTGTAAAAGACATACATTTATAGTTTTAGTGGTTTTTCTGCAACGTGAACACGGATGTATAATGTATAAAAGTATATGTTAATTAACATAGATAAATACGAGGGAAGAGATTCATTCGGTTCATTTGTTAAGTAAGTATTTTCTAATACAATAAACCAAAAATCTTATTACAGTAGAGAATCGATAATTCATATCGTCGATAACATGGTCACCAAAAAACGCACCTCAACCCTCATTTGAAAAAAAAAAATTGTAGACTTTTTTGGTTTTAAATTTTGTCATATTTTATTCCTCCAGAATTTGTGATATTTAACAATAAAAAACAACAACTTTAGTAATTCTTTGATTAAATAAAGTGAAAATGTTAACGAGTTTTAGTAACTATCCCGGCGATGCTTGTTTATTTATTTATTTCTGGTATAGGTACTGTATTTTCAAAAATACAGACAAATCGAAAATCCGGACTGGGTCGATCCCCAATTAGTCCCAAATTAGTCTACTGCATTGATATTTAAAGTACTTGAGTACAATGTGAACAATAATGCTGTTTGGAAAGGTTTTTATAGTTGAAAAAAACTCCATTTTTAAATGTGGTATATGTAATCTCTACCCAATTTTTTTTTCGTCCCCAAGGTGGATTTAATGTATATCGTATTTTAAGAAAAAATGTATGTAAATGTTATAAAATTCGCCCTCATAATTCTGTTGAATATTGTAAAATCAACATTTTAATGTTTTAAAAGAGATATGACAGTGTAATACAGCTTAAGGTGTCAGGCATTTGATTATTTAGTTTCGGTTGTGACTCCCAAGTTTTTAGAAGTCTACCAAATAAAATGTTGTGCACTACACTGAATATCTTTATTGAGGGAATTGCATGATTATTATTAAGAAACAGCGTTGGCCTCTTATTTTAACATGGCCGATCTCCTCTCAAAATATAAGACAAATTTTGCAAAGCCGAGCTGTAAATCGATGTTGCCAGTAGATTCTTCTAACTCCATCACAGTCATAAATCTAAAAGATTTTTTTTAATGTTTCCACCAACTATTGTAAACATATTAGTTTAAATAATGGTTTTGTTTTTGTGAAATTTTGAGAAACATTATCTCTTGCCTTACATGAGGAAACAAAATTTAGGGTGTTCGAGAATAAAGTGCTCAGGAAGATATTGGTCCAAAAAGGGATTAAGATATTGGCGAGTGGATAAGGTTACATAATGAGTAGTTACAAACCTTGTACTAATCACAAGACATTGTTAGGGAAATAAAATCTCGATAATAACGTTGGGCAGGACATTCAGTACGAATGGAAAACAGGCAAAACCAATGGGAAGAGACCATTGGAAAGACCTAGACGCAGATGGGAGGATAACATTATAAATTACTTTAAAGAGATAGGGTGTAGTGAGGTGGACTGGATAGAACTAGCTAAAGATAGGGATAAGGTGTAATGAGGTATACTGGATAGAACTATCTACAAATAGGGATATGGTGTAATGAGGTGGACTAGATATAACTACCTCAAGATAGAGATAGCGTGAAATGAGGTGGACTGGATAGAGCTAGTTCAAGGCAGGGACAGGTGGCGTACTTTTATAAGTGCGGCAATGATCTTTCTAGTACATAGTGTCATACAGAAATAAGTAAATAATGATGTTGATTAGTTGGTGTTTTGGGAAAACCATATTATAGAGAAAAAGCTTTATTATTGATTAAGTTTATATTTTAAAAAGTATATTTTATTTTACATGAGCAGATGTGGAATTATATAACTTTTTGTATATTTTTGTAGTGTGTTGTTAACTATCAACGTGTAGTATTGGCCTAAATGTGTGCTGTATTATATTTCATAATGTATGTTTATTGATTATGAGTAAAATAAAAGTATTATTTAAAAATGTTGATAGCGTATGAAGGAGATGATGAAATTTCTTCCATTCCGCAAAGTAATTTCAAGATTCTAGCAAAAGTCAATGTTTCTAGAACAAGCAGTACACAGAGCCTGATAGGAAAAAATGTCAGTCCTGGACTTGTCACCTATTGTTCACTAATGGAGGGAGAAATTCAAAATGCTCTAAAACCCCCTTTTAGTTGGTCAATTTGGCAGCAGTTAACCGGAAGATCGGTGGCGTAGTTGGCTAACGCGCTAGTCGTGTTGAGTTCGACTGCTGAGGACGGGGAGATCGAGGTTCGAATCTCGGTCAGGTAAACTGGGGGAGATTTTTCCGAAATGGTTTTCCACTACTCCTCCACGCAAATGCGGGTTCACTTAGCCTAATTCAACCTTCCCAATTCCTAATCCATCAGCGTAATTAGTACTTAAAGCGTATAACCCGAACGGGTAGTAAGAGGCGCTGCTAAATAATAATAATAATATTAATAATAATAATAATAAATAGAGCGAAGATAAAGATTTAGGGCCAGTTTCATAGTCAAATTTAGTACGCCTCAAGTGCGGCGCTACACTAAGTACATGACGACACCTACCTAACTCGAATGGAATGGGCCGTTCTCACATAGGAAACTGGCCCATTCCATTCTGGTTTAGGTAGGTGTCGTCATGTACTTAGTGTGGCCCCACACTTGAGGCGTACTAAATTTGACTATGAAACTGGCCCCTACTCTATAAATCCGCGTCTCCACTGGAGAAACACAGGGAAACTTATGGCAACAACAACATGGCTGCAACTGAAAATTTGGTGTTTGTTGATGTAAGCTGCTCTGTGTTCTATCATGTTGATGTCGCAATAAACGTCAGTTAGTATTTGATGCAAGTATCCGTTCAAAATGGTAAATATAAACAGCAAATATGACGCACAAAACAACATTCAGTCGCATAAGCTAATAGAAGAAACATTCCATTATTTAATGTTTCTTCTATTTGGATGGTTTGTTTCAGTTGAGGCCGATACGTGGTACGTGTTTTAGTTTGAAAAGGTCGCACCAGTATAAATAGTTCATCGGCATGGAGTTAAATGGCGTTCAGAGAATTGCATTCAATTAATTGATAATAACAAACAGTGCCTGTGCCTTTTGAACCCGGACGGAAAGAAGTTCTACCTGCAGGGGGTGTGGTAGCCCTCCCCCCTTACCCCATAAAAAAAATCAGGAATTTAACCTCGTGGGAGGGAATTTTAGAGTATCTTAATATAACTATGAGCTAATTATGAGTTTCAAAACCCAGTTTTTTTAAAGTTCAAGAAGGAATGGGAGCAAATCAACATTTAATAATTTTTATCTTTTTTACATTGGATATTGATATTTTAAAGTTGTTAATGGAAAATTGTAGCCAAATCCCAAATTTGCAATTTTATTTTTTCATGAAAGATTAAAAAAAAAGAAAATATTGCAAATTGATAAGGGGGGCATTAGCTCCTCCTTATCGCCCATTTTTGGGCATCCATGCCAACTTTCAGTGTGGACAGTTTGCTGACTGAAGTTGATAAAGTAATTTTCGAATGTGAAACATCTTACATCAGTGTGCAACACAAAAGTTGTTCTATATTGATTCAGTGGAGACATAGTTTAACGCCAGCATCTCATTCATCGAGGATTTTCAGTGTGGATATGTATCTAAATCAACAAAATATATGGTTGTAAGCCACCCTGAGTGTTGCCAACGACCATATAAATGTTGTAGCTATATTAGTACCAGAAGTCACTAGATTGTCGCTAATCGAAAAATTAAAAGTCGTCAGATTTTTTTGCCAAACCAAAAAGTATACATTAATATTAACTGAATGTAAGATACATAAGTGGACTGAGGTGATCCCCGGTCGGAACGATGTCATTGTGATTTGTGAATGACAGAGAGATAGTTTAGAGCTCTTCTGTAGAACTAAGCAATGCATTATGCGTTCTTTCAGTATGGTAGTTCAAAAAATCAAAACTCTACAGCATTAAAATTTAAAATGATGAACATGAAGTTGACAGAAAACAAAGGAAAATCACCAGTCACCAGATTAGATGCTAGACGCTAAAAATGAACAATTAGTCGTTTCAGACCCATAAAAGTCTCTAGTTCTAGCAACAAAGTCGATAAATTGGCAACACTAACCACCCTCCATAATAACCCTCACAAACATTGAGTGAGCTGCTAATGAGTTGTGTGGCCTAGTTAGGGTGATTCAGGGGTAAACTTTCAACCAGTGAGCGGCTTGCTCATGAACGCAACTGACTGCTATTACCAACGATGGGAGAAGGGGTGAACGGGGCGGGGGAGGGGGTAGTTTTTGAAGAGTACATAAACATCCATCAAGCAAGCAGTCTGCATCAATCACTTCAAGTCTTTTGAAAAGGTGAAGACAACACAGGGAGAAGTCAGTCCGCCTGCCATGTTTGCTAAGGTGAGTGAAATTCTGCTAGACGTTTGACTATTTTTTAGAGCACTACGTCTTACTACCCATTCGGGCTATATGCATCATTATTGTTTTTATATGTTTTGTCTTACGACAGGTCAATTCCTTTTGTCCATGAACTTAGACCAATAATACTCCCTATCCTTTACCTCCTCCTTCAGCTCCCAGTACAGTAGCCTCATGGCTTCTTTGGTGCTGACTTCTGACAGTCAAAATTTAGGTATTTACCTAAATTTTGACTGTCAGAATTGACAGTTGCTAAACACATGTTTTTGCAGATCATCTGGTTCGGCGTAGGGATCCGTAATTTGGTCTGGTAACTTTTTAAAGCTGTGAGCTGTCAGTCAGCACCAAAGAAGCCATGGGGCTACTGTGCTAATTACTCTAATGCAGTGGGTCCCAAACTGTGGTTCGCAAACACCCTGGGGGTCCGAGAAATCTTCCAAGGGGCTCGCCAAAATATTTCTGTAATGACGGAGTTTTGCAGCACTTTGTTAGGAAATGGGAAACATTTAGAACTTTTTAATGTCTTACACTGAAGTCAGGTAGGTAGAACTCTTACAAGATTGTTTTATCATAAACTCGAAGTTTTTGTTTTTATTACCAACCATCCCTTTCACAAAGCCCAGTGCATGCAAGGTCAATTAATGTGACTCCAACCTTTTGCCTATTTGGTAGTCATTTTCCCAAAAATGGACAAATTAAACCTATCTATTCAGAAGTCAAATATTAACGTTTTTACTGTGCAAGACTGTATCGAATCGTTCATAAAAAAAATAACTTTTGGGAAAGGTGTTTAGTTAACAATCAAACGGAATGCTTTGATACCCTTCACGACTTTATGGTAGACAATCATCTTTATTTGGACAAAAATATTAAGAACGTGGTTATAGAACACTTGAAGGGACTTGAAAAAACCTTCAGATAATATTTCCTAGCCATGTCCAATAATATAAACATTCTTTATTCCTCTAAATATAACCTTCCTAATCCCTAACACCACTAGCATAATTAGTACATACCCTTGGTTATGAACCCCTTATTTAGGACTGGACTACTCATGATGGAGATATCGGGGTTCAAATCCCGGTCGGGTGTACTAAGGGTGGTTTCTACTCTACCTCCACGCAAATGTGGGTACACCTTCTCTAAATTAAACCTTCCTCATTACTAACACAGCGTAATTAGTACATATACGTAAAACCCGAACGGATAGTAAGAAACTGTGCTAAAATAACCCAAGTAAAATAGACTATGAACTGATGAGGGTCCATGTTCAATTCTGACCGAGAGAAATTTCGGATTGTATTTCCAAAAGTCTGGTTTAAATTAATTCTCTGGCAATTTGGTGGGTTAAAAAAGTATTATTTCTTGGTTATTCATTATTAATTAGTATTTAAATTAAGAGGGATAGTAGTGACCTCAGAACCATAGATTGACTTCACAAAAAATTAAGAATAATTATTTAAAAATTATCATGTCTGGTCTGATTCGTCGGCGACAGAGAAGCTGGGTGTAATGAAGGTGTGTTTTCCTAAATGTTTACCCACTCTCATTCCATACAAATGTGGGCACATTTCCTATATCTTCTTCATCCCTACCTCATCAGTGTAAATTTTGGAAGAGTATAAATGTCTAGGCCAGAGATGCGGTACAGATTAAAAAATTAATAACACTGACAGAGGTTTGAATCAGAGTCCGTCAACGATGACTGGTGGGAAATAGAGGTTCAATAATTTCAAAAAAAGAAATACCTCTATTTTAATTTATCATCTAAAGAGAAAGTATTGTAATCATGAAAAACAATCTATCTTTAGATTATAGCGAGGCTTTGCGTTTTATGTGACCAGGAACCCAAAAAATTGGATTTTACCATTTTGTCTGTCCCCGATCACGTCTATAAAATGTCTGTAAATTGTGGCCATAGATCTGAAACAGTTTGATGGATTCGATTAAAATTTAATATTTAGATATTTTTATGGCTATACCTCGAGAGATATTGTTTATTTTTATCCTAGCTAGCCCTTAAATTAAAGGTAGTTTGCTGAATTTTTTTGAAAATGGATAGAACCATTTGCTTTAAAATGGCTATCTAAGGAGTGTTTGACCTCCCAAATACTAATGTATAAGTGTTTTTTTGGTAAGAAATTCGTTTCAGAGTAGTTTAATGACAAGATATTTTTGAAAATTCGAATTAGTCTGATAACGGATCTAACAATTTTACTTAAAATGTTCATCTTAGGAGTGTTTTAAACAGTAAATATAGCTTTATACATGTTTTATGAGTTTTTTTTGTTGAAGGTCATATTTACTACGTACTAACTAAGAGGCTTAACAACATGAAATATTATAAAAATGGTTCTAATGACTTTGTTCAAAATTGGTGTCTTGGTTCTATTTTATATGATAAATAATGGTATGTGCTTTTTTCTAAAATAATTTAAGGGTAGTTTATTCAAACAAATTTTTTAAAGATGACTTTGAAGGTTTAGTTCAAAATGGATGGCTGGGAATTGTTTTAATGATTATTTGAAGGTAGTTTACAAATAAATGATTTTTGGAAATTTTAAAAATTGCTAGCAATATTTGAACACTTTTGTTTAAAATTTAATTATAAGTTAAAACTGTTTCTTATGATTAACAAGATTATGTGTCCTTATTCCTGAGTAAAACTTTCTAAAAATGTTGTTAATTACAGAAATACTAATATTTGTAGATTATATTCCAAGCTATAGGCCTAATAATCTGAATGGGATAATGTGTACGATTGTGTGGAACAGTTTATTTTCACCTACTTCGCTTAGGTTGTTTCGATTATGAACCACCAGCGTCGTTTGTAACCTTGCAGATAGCTTGTTACATCTCCGTCGTGGCGCTTGTGGTCATGACCCTAGCGGCCGGGGAAGGAACCAACAAGCCTGCAATGGACAGAATAGGACACGGCTTTTTCCACAAAGGTCTTGGTTTCGCCCACGTAGATTTTGACGGCCATGCTTTCGGACATCATGGAGCTGGCCATGGACATTTTGGACACCCAAGGGCTGGCCACGGTCACTTAGAACATCACGGGAGTGGGCACTTTGGACATCACGGCCATCATGGAGCTGGTAAGCTCGGACAAATGATTTGTGTTTTTTACGTACTGCGTCTTACTGCCAGTGGCTATTCGTGGCTGTGGCTGTCTGGGCTATTCGTATAATTACACTAATGGGGTTGGTAGGAGGAAGGTAGACATTATAATAAATATACCCATATGTGTGTGTGGAGAGAGGGTGGAAAAACTACCTCATAACGAATCATGTATCTATAATCAGATTGTTATTGACAAAATAACCCTTTAAAATACAGTAGCTTAAAGCAACGTGTTGTAGCTAACATTAACAAAATATCAATTTATAAATATAACAACATATTTCCAATGTAAACTAGTTTTGCCTATGAATACATTTTAGTATATTTAGCAAAGCCGGATAAGATTATTCCTATAACGATCCGAATTCACTACAAGACGTATTAGACTTCTTGATTTAGTCATTAAAAGATGCTAAAGGCAAGTAAAAGGATTTGTACCGGTGTGTGTCTGTATTATTATTATTATTATTATTATTATTATTATTATTAGCACCACGTCTTACTACCCGTTCGGGTTATACGCTCTTACGCTGATGTGCAATGGTAGGGTGATTGTGAAATGAAATGGAGAACCTACAGTTTAACGTGGGATCCGAACCACGGTGGAGACCTGGCATTCCTCACATTCAAAATATGTCTTGTCAGAGGTGGAGGAAGGGTTTGGTAATCAGATAAATCTTTGCTGGGACCGAGGATTGAATCCCGGACGCCAGTATAAGTCTGACACCTTACCCCTAGACCACCACGTCACCTATTGTGTGTCTGTAAAAGGGATGAAACCTAAATATTTTAAAGAATTTCCAGTTCAGCCATTAAGGAAGGACTTCATATTCACGACTCAACCATGTAAAATATCCTACATTTTAAATAAACCTCTACTTCTTCTCAATTCAACAGCACGAAGATTTGTTTGAAGTGCTTGCTATCCATTCGGAGATGGGTATGTACAGTACTCAGCCTTTCAGTTGGCTAGTACTGCCTGCACAATCTGGTAGAAATACCACATACTAGGGGAGCTTAGAAAGTGTGGTGGCTCACTGTTGCCTTCCACACTAAATTTCTATGAGCGAGAGCTAAAGGGCTTACCAATTTTGACGGAAATGTATTTTCACATACTTTAGGGGTACTTTGACATGCCACAATCGATATTGGATCAAAGGGGTTAGTTCAAATCTGGAGGAAGATGTACTATGAGTTTTTATCGCTCAATAAAGATCCGTTGATTTTGGCTGGGTATGAACACACATGCATCGGGTCCTGAGATGGGCATGTACCCCAAGTCCACTGAGATCGATAAATGAACGTTATAGGTGTTTTATTTTTGTATCTAGTCTTGCTACGCGTTCGGGGTCATTCGCATAAACAGGATTTTTGGAAACTCAATGCCCAAACTGCACATATAGTTTGTTTGAACCAAAAGTAATACAAAATCCCTTTACACTTACATTCGGAAAAGTAAGCTAATACTGTTATATTGTGTTCAAAGTTTCGGCGCAAAGCACTGGGAGAGTAAAGCTGTTCAAGCATGCGTGTACAACAGGTTGCATAGGAGATAGGTGCGTGGCACTGCACACCTCGACATCTTGGAGCACGGCAGCAGAAAAAACCACAATTAATAGTAAACAACACACCAGTCCATTTAGAAATGCGAATATGTTCTGAGGGTCATCATTAACAGTCCTACATCACAGAAAGTGCTTGCCATTATTACATGTACAGTTCCACGCCCCTAAATCTTATACAGTCTGTTGTACACGCATGCTTGCACAGCTTTGCTCTCCCGGCGCTGTACGCTGAAACTTTGAACACAATTTAATGTTACTAGCCTAGTTTAGACGGATATATATATAATATTTAGCACCGCGTCTTACTACCCGTTCGGGTTATACGCTTTAAGTACTAATTACTCTAATGGATTAGGAATTGGGAAGGTTGAATTAGAGGAAGTGAGCCCGCATTTGCGTGGAGGGAGAGTGGAAAACCATTTAGGAAAAACCACCCCCAGTTCACCCAACCGAGATTCGAACCTCGATCACCCCGTCCTCAGCAGTCGAGCAGCTCAACACGACAAGCGCGTTAGCCAACTACGCCACCGAGGCGGGTTAGACGGATATAGGTGTGTAGGAATTTTGTATTACTTTTGGTTCAAACAAACTATATGTGCAGGTTGGGCGTTGAGTTTCCGAACATCCTGTATGTATAGTAATTACCCTACGTATGGGGAATATTGAATTTAGAGGAAAGGTACTATCATTTGCGTGGAGTGAAATCGGACGATTTATAAAAATACACCCTTTACACATCAAACCGAGATTAAAATCCTAATCTCATCGTTATAGGCCATACAGTTTATTACAAGTGTAATTATTCAAATACTGAAGTGAGTAACTAATTAATTATTTCAAGTAATATTTATTTTAAAATTTAAGACAAATAATATAAATAAGCTTGTGTGCTTTGCGTTTTACTCTCTGTTCGTGCTAATAGGCTTTGGTGGAGGAGGGCGATATAATTGAGAAGTATTTCATCCGCAATTGGGTTGGAGGGTGAGAAAAAAAAAGTTAACTCGAAAGGGATTCAAACCCAGATCTCCACGTCACCGGTAAACCAGACTGTACGAGCTTGCCGTTTAGTTCGTGCACCCACTGGTGTGAGTATATTAACAACTTAATCTAAGATGCATAAAATGTGAGAAGCAAGTATAAAATTTTTCACCCAATGGCCATCTTTATATTGGCTGCTCCACAGGTAACATTTTATTTAAAGCGTATCTACCCGCTTCGGTGACCGCATGGTCCAAGGAACTACTATCGCAGTAGACGAGACTGCCGATGATGGGGAGATCGAGGTTTGAATCTCGGCTGGGTGTACATAGTGTGACTTTTACAAA
The DNA here is from genome assembly GCA_902151425.1 of Timema shepardi. Taxonomy (NCBI): domain Eukaryota; kingdom Metazoa; phylum Arthropoda; class Insecta; order Phasmatodea; family Timematidae; genus Timema; species Timema shepardi. The sequence continues at coordinate 203,070 of CABFVX010000267.1, read as the reverse complement.
CTTGTTTTTCACCCTCCCTTTACGCAAATGCAGGTATATTTCCTATAAATACAACTTTACTCATATTTAAAAACATTAGCGTAGTTAGGACATAAGCGTATAACCTGAACGGATATTAAGACGCGTTGCAAATTAAATTAAATTAAAAAAAATCTTTCAAAATTCCCACATTTAAATATATAATATGGGTTTGTGACAATCGTTTGTAACATTTGTGTGTGTGTGTGTGTGTGTGTGTGTGTGGAGTTGAACATATTATTGACGTCATTTTGTTTGATCATGTGTACAGGCTACGCACTGGTTGGATTCACCCCGCTCGTTCATCACGCACACCTCCATTGAAACAAATTATGCATCGGGAATTCTTTCGTCTGTAAAACAGTTTCCTGTTCCTTTTGGATCACGATATGAAAACATACATGTCAAATATATACACACCAAAAAAACTTAACTAATATAAAACTGAGAAAGTACTCAAACATTTATTACAATAAGACATTTTAATAATGTAGATAACAAAATACATAAGTTATTTTGTACGAACTACACATAGTTCAATGTGATGTTTTGAATAAGTTCAAAAATACAAACACTAAGTAAAACTATTGTATGTTATAAAATGTAAATATATTAAAATAGTTAAGAAGTATCCAATTAAATATTACTCATAGCAATTTATGTCAATAAATGGGGTGTTTTTAGTAATAAATAATTTTTTATCTAAATATTTTTTCTAAACTTACCTTGGCAATAAAATGCTTAAACTTCATAGCGATGGTTGCAGATAATTTTATTATAGCTTCATTTCTGAAAAAATAAATGAAATACAATTACATTAATTATTTCAGGAGAAAAAATATTGTATAACACAAAAGCCATTTTATAAAGATTCTGCTAATATTTACTTTAAGGTTTGTGTACAATTTATGTATTAATATTTTTGTAAGTAAATAAATGTTATTCAAATTTAACGTTTTATTTTTATTGTGATTCATAACATGCAGTTTTTAAACACATATTTGTATTAGCAGACGACTTACAAACTAGATTAATATAGGAAGAAAAAAAATACATGAAACATCTAAACCTAAATTCGGAAATTATAATATAACTCAGTTGAGATAAAATCAAAATCATCTACCTTTTTTTTTATCCCCACGTCTTACTACCTGTTAAAGCTATACACATATATTATAATTATTAGTCAAGTGGAGTAAAGATGAGGAAGGAAGTATTTTATAGGTAATATACCCGTATTTGCCTGAAATGAGAATGGGAAATAATTGAGGAAAAATGAACCTTAGTAGACTCAACCGGGATTCGAACCTCAACCTCCCCGTTATCAACGAGACAACCTAACAAGAGAGTGAAGCCTCCATCTACAGACTCAGTATCCGTAAGGTTCGTAGTACTCCGTGAGATTACAGATTGTACTGTCTACAGCGTTCTTATCCTTAATTCCTTAGTCCTTACCACTCCATAGAAGTTGACTCAACTTTAACTTTCTAAGGACTAGTCGATACGGACTGCTAATGACTTCTAATCACAGCAAAATAAGTATGCGCGTGCATAGAAATGAAACCACCAATGTCATTATCATAGCAATTACACTAACTAGCTCATGTTTTAAATATATTATCTGTGATTGTACTTAACCTACCTTTCAAATGTAGCCTATCATGGACATTTTATCAAAATATGTTATGTAGCTACTTTTGTTAATAATTGTTCAGCTGGGATATCGTCTGATTGCCAGATATCGTCTGCTTGCGCTTATCTCTAGAAAATCTCCTTTCGACCAGTTTAATTGAACATTGTTTCTAACTTTCTCATTGGCATATTCACGTGATTACGTATATGGACTGTTCTTACGGGATTTCAATTTATAAGGACCATTAAGGACTATAAGGACACGGAGCTTACGGACGCTGTAGAGGGGACTTGACGCCTTTGACCATTCGGCCACTGAAGCGGGTATCTATACCTGTAGCTGGCCTTGTTCTACCAATATGTTACAAAACTTATCAAATAAGATTATTAAAGCTATCTAATTGTATATAGTTTGTATATTTAGGTCTACCTAGCTAGTCTTCAACTAACTTTCTGGATCCCATGACAGTGATCAAGGGGACTAAGGCATCAGGCTCATATTGTAGGCTACCTAGTCTCTGTTCACTTTATATCTTGTTCTTATACGCCCCTTAGTGGTTCCATAAAAGACTAACCTAATAAATATTTCGAGATCATAACAAATTATTTGATGTGGTTCATCATAAACATTTGAGTAGTTTAGACAAAAATTGATAACAAGCAAACATTACACACAAACACATTACCCTCCTTCGTGTCTTCAGTAAAAAATAGCACTGGTAAAATTTCGAATCTTATCCGTTTTAATAAAACAAAACAGTGTCATACGAATAAATTTTTCCATACTACTGGTATTCAAACTTTTTTGTTCGTGTAACCCCAGATGTATATTTATCCTAAACTCTGTACCCTCTAAGTTGTTGGTGCGTGGTGTTAAGCTATAATACATATTCTAGTATAATTTACATCTTAAAGATAGAGGGAGAGAGAGAGAGAGAGAGAAAGAGAGAGAGAGAGAGAATGGCTTTCCCAGATCGCATGTCCTTTCTTACGTCCGGTTCGCTTGTGGCTAGTTCTAAATCCGGCTCTGATTATTCAATGTTTAGCATTAAATTATATATATATTTAAATTTTACGTAACCCCTAAGATGCCTTTAAATACCCCAAATTGAATACAACTGTTTTAGACCATCGAGAAAAAATATAAAGAAATAATTCAAGCTCACTTCGGTGGCCACATGGTCTAACGCGCTACTTTCGCAGTAGGCTAGACTGCCGATGACGGGGAGATCTAGGTTCGAATCTCGGACGAGTGTACTGAGGGTAATTCTCCAAATTGGCTTTCCCTTTCCACGAAAATACGGATACACTTCATATTAACATAGCCTCCCTAAACTCTAAAACGATTATCGTGATTAGTAGACTTACATAAGCATATAACTAAAACAGGTAGTAAGACACGGTGCTAAAAAGAATAATTCAATTGTCAAGTTGTTTGATTTATAAATAAAAATTATACTTTCCACGAACTGTGTGCATATATTTTTCGTAATATATTTACAAATATGAATTATTGTACGCTATTTAGTTTTTGGACATTCCTCAAAAGCGAAATATTTTCCCTATTTAAAATTAAATATCTGCGTTTCATGTTTTTTGTTGTTAAGATGTAAAAAAAAAAGGTTAATTCAGTATTCAGCCTAACGAGAAGACTAGTTTAAAAAAAATACTTTGCTGCTCACAATTTATACGCGAAGCGTGTTTTACGCACCATGTCCCTCCGCCGGACGTAATAAGAATCAAAGACTAAGCGAGTCGACGGATAATGAAGGATTTTTACCCGTGCTTTTTTTTTGTGGTTTCAAGTGGTTGCAATGCTCAGCACAGAGCCAACGAATTCAGTTTCCGATTAAAGTAAGGGGAAAGTTATTACTCTAGTCCGCACTTATTGGGCTGCATACAAAACAGTTTTGTACGTTTTAGAAATATACCACTTCAAATTGTTCTGATTTATTTGTAGCTTTTGTGTGGCGAAAAAATTAAAACGATTGAAAAGAGTGGTTAGATTAAATAATTTAAATTAAATTTATATAGCCCACTTCATTGGTCACGTGGTATCACGTGCTAATCTAGTGTTGGACTAGACTGCCGAAGACGGGGCAATTGGGGTTCGATCCCTGCTGAGTTGCACCGAGGGTGGTTTTCCCTAAATGGTTTTCCACTTTACCTCCACGCAAATGCAGGTACACTTAATCTATATTAAGCCTTTTTAACTCCTTGCCCATTAGTATAATTGGTATATAGGCATATAACCTGAATAGTGAACAGGTAGAAAGACGCAATCCTAAAAGAAATTACATTCATTTAGCTACCAAAAATAAAATAAATAAATACTATCTTGTCCATAATTGATTAGAACATTCCCTTACCACCAATTTGTCGGTATTTCCCATTTACTCAGTAGTAAGTATAGTTCACCACAACTTAAAGGAACCCTGGTTCGATTACTTGTGATGCTCACTAAAATACTTACTATTTGTTTACGTTTTAACACTATTATCACCCATTTCAGGGGTCGAAGGGCTTAAGGCGTCACTCTCATAATATACTGGATTGCCGATGACAGGGAGATTGGGATTCGAATCCTGGTTGAGTTTACTGAGGCTAAATGGCTCTCAACTCTCTTGCCATTTAAATGCGGGTAGATTATATCTAAAAGGTTTACTTCCTCCTTTCTACGCCTTTATAGGAATTATCATGTATAAACGCGTATAGTCTGAACAGGTAGTAAGACGTGGTGGATAAAAGAAACCAAAAAACAACACTGATATTCAAATAATAGATATCTAGGTCTAGAACCAGGTTCTTAGTATTAAACCATCGACTTTGGGAATAATACTCGCTTTGATCGTTGGGGGCTACGCTCCCAAACCCCGGTGAGTTTTCTTTGCAAGTGTATGTAAGCTAATGAAATTCCAGAGCCGTTTTTTGATAGGCCTTACCGTTTAGCCAAAAGAAACCTCGAAAAAAAGGTCCACACCGATTTTAAAGTTGCTTCGTCATTTTGAATTTCTTTCGAGGGTTACATTTTTTTTAACTTTTTGGAATTTTCCCGTCAGTTACAGGCTAGAAGCTATAAGTTTGCCAAATTTCAAGTTTCTAGCTCATCTGGAAGTGAGTAAACGTTAATGTCAGTGAGTGAGTCAGCCGTGTGGCTTTATAGCAGTACAATTTACAGTGTGTTAGTTTTAAAGTCAATCTATTAAATATTGGTGACCTGGCGGTCTAGGGGTAAGGTGTCAGACTTCTATGCTAGTGCCGGGGTTCAATCCTCAGTCCCGGGTCAGATTTATATGATTACCAAACCCTTCCTTCACCTCTGACCAGACATCTTGTGAATGTGAGGAATGCCAGGTCTCCACCGTGGTTCGTACCGTGGTTCGGATTCCACTTTAAACTGTAGGTCCTCCATTTCATCTCACAATCACCCTACCATTACACATTAGCGTGAGTGCGTAAAACTCGAACGGGTAGTAAGACGCGGTGCTAATAATAATAATAATATTAAATATTGTATGTGTTTAAAGGGTGAAAGTTAAATACTCTAATTTACACATTATGTTGGTTGGTAAAAAGTATAATCTTTTCTTATGCGGCTGAAAAGGTGTCATTGGGTAATTGTTGTTGTTCTCTTAAGCCAAATGATAAAATAAAGATATGGTGTCTCATAGTTGTGTTTGACCTAGAGGTGATCTCTAATAAACCACCAATATCCGAAACAGGCACTAAATCTTCAACACAACTAATCGAGTACTACATCATTTACCAGTAAATAAAAAAAAATACAACCAAGCTCATTTTAATGTCTCTTAACACACTTTATCCCCAAAGCCTCCCAGTGACGTAGGACATGTGTAAATGCTCCGTGTCCCATTTGCGCATTCACCCGGACGCGGATTCATTCGCTCTGCTCCTCTCGCCCTTTACAAGGCGGTTCGAAAATAAGGGGAGTTAAAGGGAGGGAGGGAGGGGAGATGCATATTAAAGCGTTTGTGTGCGAGCCGAGACACGAACTGTGAACGCTTGAGGAGACATCAAGAGGCATCCTTGCAACCCCCTCCGCCCCTCTTTACAATACCACGTGAACTAGGCCTTCCGCGTCCCGTGAAGCGTGAAACGTTACCACGACGCATGTATAGTCGGATCAACATAATAATCTTTTGGGAAATATACGAAACTAGTAGAAGTACCCGGCGTTACATTGCGTGGCTACACCGGTCAACGTTTTTCTAGGCTTCAAACAGTTAGAAAAAAATACACACTTATTTCTTCTGATCTGCCTCAGTGGCGTAGGTGTGCTAACGCGCTTGTCGTGTTGAGCTCGACTGCTGAGGACGGGGAGATCGAGGTTCGAATCTCGGTCGGGTGAACTGGGGGAGGGGGTTCCTAAAACCTTTTCCACTCTCCCTCCACGCAAATGCGGGTTCACTTTCTCTAATTCAACCTTCCTAATTCCTAATTCATTAGAGTAATTAGTACTTAAAGCGTGTAACCCGAACGGGTAGTAAAACGCGGCAATAAAAAAAATTCTTCTGACACAGTTTTTAATTAATTAATTTAATTAATTTTAAAATTCCTGCTTTGAGTTTCACATGTTTGTGCACAGAGGTTACTAATTTTAAAACGTCAGACCTCTGGGTGCGATAGATACCAAGCAATGATCATGACAGACACACAACCAAACTTAATTTTTTTTTACACCACTTCTTACTATCCGTTTGGGTTTTACGCTTATGTACTAATTACACTCATTGTTTTAGGGATTAGAAAGGTTATATTTAAAGGAAGTGTACCTGAATTTGCGTGTAGGGAAAGTGAAATACCATTTTGAAAAAAAAAAAACCTCAGTACACACGACTAAGATTCGAACCTTGGCCTCCCTTTCATCGGCAGTCTAGTCTACTGCGAGAGTAGCGCGTTAGACCACGTGTGCACCGAGGCAGCCTTCATTTTATTAATATAAATAGAAGATAGATAAATTTCAAGTAGCCACCAGCTAAAAAAAAACTTTGCTTCAGTCCAATAGTCATTGGATAGCTAAAATAGCTACTAGATCTACTTTAATGCATTCATTCCTCAAGTCACGTGACCTGAAGATGTCACTTTTAATATACATTGATGTCTATTAAATAACACTAAGGATATAGTTAAGTATTATTGTTTTCAACAGCAAAGAAATAAAGTTATATTTTATACAAGTTTATTCCTAACGAAACCATACTATGCATCTAGTTTGATATTACTTATGAAATAAGATGATTTAATAAATTGAATAACTGACAAAGTTTAAGAACAAAATTGATGTCGATATCATTTATTAGCTAAAATATGAACACAATAGATATGTTTTAATTACAACAATAAAAGTTGAAGGGTACAAATTATACAAAATATGTTTGAAATATAAATTCAACACATCTATTTTTTCAGTTCATTTATGAAAAAAAACTAATACATTATTAAAGCAATACACTAATGAACTATATTTCCACAATATCGAGAATAATCTTTAATCTAGTCAGTGAGAGTTTTCTCATCATACAATTTTATGTTTATTTCTTTTTACAGATGATGTGATTTAAGTGTGGGCGAAGAGTTTAGAAACACCCTGTATAGCGGAGCGCCTTCCTTACCCATGTGTGTACGTGCACTGCACCGCCAGCAGATCCTACATACTCGTTTATTGGTCGAATGCAGCCAAATTTGTCTATAATTGAAGGGTTTGGGGGAAATAATATGTTATGTCGACGCTGTATCGTGTTTTAACTAGACCCTTTGGCATTTAATCTATCCATCCGTCTGTCCGGATCTACTACAATAGATGTCAAATGCATGAACACATTTTAACTAAATTTGACATGGACATTCTTTGAACCTAGGTCAAACAAGGCAGACACATGTTGTTATCTGTTTAAAAGTGGAGGCCACTCAAAAGTCTGTTTGTTTGTTCCGCAATAATTACCAAAAGCGTTGACCCATTTTAAACAAATTTGGCAAATTCTTCGAATATAGTCCAAACAACACATTTACATTAATTTTATATCTGGTTATCCATTTAAAGACAGCAGCCACTTAAAAATATGTATATTTATTTGTTTGTTACGAGATAACCGACAACTGCATAAGCCAAATTTAATGAAATTTGGCTGGGATATTTTTTAAACCTAGGCCAAACAACTATTTAAATAGTTTTTCAATCAGGTTATCCGTTTCAATATGGCGGGCACTCTAAATGTGTTTATTTTAATGGTTCACTCAAGTGATTTAAATGGAAAATTATAAACAAATGATCGAGTATTTATATAAGGAGTGTTTTATTTTTGACATATTGTGAAACTGACTTCTTAAAATTCGTTAACAACGGTATCTGTGAATATAATGTAATCTACACTAATATTATAAAGAGGAATGATTTGATTTTTTTTTTGTTTGTAATGGATAAAATAAAAAACTACTGGACCTATTTTAAAAATTCTTTCACCAATATAAAGCTACATTATCAACGAGTAACATAGGCTATATTTTATTTTGGAAATTTAATTTATTCCCCATAAAAATGTCGATAGTCACTCATATTTTATGGTAGAATCTATGATGATTCTTCAATGTGTCTGTTGAAAATAATAATGCGGGGGAGGGGGAGGAGGGTGAAGGATCTAGTATTGAATAAAGTGTTAATTTGTTTTCTGTCTAACTTGATAACCATGGAAAAATATTTAGTTAAAATCCAAAGAGAAATAAAGGGAGATATTTGAACTTTAACTACAAAGATGAATCTTAAGACTGTAGTAACGGTAAGAATATGACATAATTCTTAAACATGATTTATTTAGAATTATTTTAGCCGGAGGAAGCGAGGTAATCTACAGAACTACTAGTATTAAAGGTATTAAAAAAGTAATCCAAAGCCTTTTTGAACTTGATACAAACTTTGAGCTGTATGTTTACAGCTATATGTAAGTATAGGAATATCAATAGTTTAAACTATAGCTGTTAGAGTTGGTAACCTGGCAGCCTAGGGGTAAGGTGTCAGACTTCTGTGTTGGCGGCCGGGGTTCAATCCTCGGTCGCGGCAAAGATTTATATGATTACCAAACCTTTCCTTCACCTCTGACAAGACATCTTGTGAATGTGGGGAATGCCAGGCCTCCACCGTGATTCGGATTACACGTTAAACTGTAGGTCCTCCATTTAATCTCGCAATCACCCTACCATTACACATTAGCGTAAGTGCGTATAACCCGAACGGGTAGTAAGACGCGGTAATAATAATAATAGTAATAATAATATAGCTGTTAGAGTTTTGATACTTCATAACTGCCCCAAACCTTTCGAATATGTCATGAGTGTGTTTACTAAACGGTTAAAATATTTTATCAAGATAAACATGGACCTCTATGCCCTTTAACTATGACAACACACTTTTATTGGTATGAACTATAAATACATATATATACATATATATATAATTATATATAAATAAGTGTTGTTAAAAATTAATAGATTTAATTTTGATTGAGTTGAATTTATTAAAAAAGTGGAATAATTAATTATTAAGTAACATAAAAGTGTAGCTAGAGTACATCTTACTATAATAGTTAATACAGTTATTTGATTTTGAATTCTTAGTGATTGGATAAATAATCATTCAGGTAGAAATCCTAAAATGACAATAAATTGATAAATAGAATTAATATAACTAATTATATATATGGAACATAATTGTATTATGTAGTTAAATACTAAACAAACAATGTAAATCAATCATATGTGTTAAAAAAAAACACGAAAATTTGATTGTATTTGCATAAAGAAAGTGAGATTCACTATATATATAGTGAAGCTCACTTTCTTTGTGCAAATACAGTCAAATTTTCATAGGAGGGGCTTTATCTGAAGGGACGGCCAAACTGAGCGAGCGACTAAAATATAAAATAGAACACATTGGCTGTAATGAGAGGTGGCCAGACTGGAACGCGCGCTCGAGCCGGTACAGTCTATTTTACAGGCGCTAGGCAATATTATTGTGTGTTGGTTCATTGAGGTGCTGGAAAAACTTCTCCTTTTGACATTTTTAATACTAGCGATAGGTTTAGCACACTTGCTACTAACTGCCTAATTTGATTGGTAAGATCATAAACCATACCTATATATAAAACTGATATGTTAAAATACTTCAATATTATAATCAAAGTAGGCCTTTACAAATAAGAATCACCATTAGTGTGGAGAGAGGATGGGAAAACCACAACAATAAATCACTTGTCAAAAACCACCCTCAGTTCACTGAGCAAAGATTCTAACCTTTGCCTCCTTGTCAACAACTATCACGCGCTCGCTCGCACGCTTGTCAGTCTGACAGATATAAGAAGTAATTAAATACACTTTCACGTATTCAAACGTCAAGCCATGTGATCTGCCTCTGTGGCCGGCCCAGTGGTATATAGTATAGTGGTCAGAGCCGCTAGCTATTGACCTATAGGCCCCGGATTCGATTCTCGGCTGGTACCGAGGGATTTTTCTCGAAAGGCGAATAATTCCTATGGTATTAGTCTTATGTTATTTTAATATCGTCATTGGATTAACACCGTCATAAGCACTATAATCATCCCCTAATTTAATCGGGACATGGAAATCGCCGCCACGAAAAGAATTTACTGTTAGTACTGTAAATTCGGGCATCTCCTGGGCAAAGGTAAAGTACAGTAGTTATTATTCTTATTAGCACCGCGTCTTACTAACCGTTCGGGTTATACGCACTTACGCTAATGGGTAATGGTAGGGTGATTGTGAGATGAAATGGATTATATATATATATATATATATATACGTATATATAAAATAACATTAAGAAAATAGTAAAAATGGTATCATTAATTGATGCAAAATATTATGTTTGTATTCTCTAAAAATAGGACTTTACCAGTGTTCTAATATTAAATTGGCTTTTAATTTATTATAATTTTTAGGGACACTTATTACTTTCTCGTTTGGGTTATACACCTGGCTTTTAATCGTTTGTGCAATGTTTACAAGGTGGGGCACTAACATTTTTAATAGGTTGGTGAAAATACATTGAGTTATTTTGGTGTACGCATTAAATTTTGTTTCATCATAATCTCAAGATGCGAATAATTTACCTTCCATTTAGTAGCGTATGTAATCAAAACGTCGACGTCTCCGGGGAAATTGCTCTTTTGTTTTTTAACTTCTTCGCACACTAAGGACAAAATCACACTTATAGAGAATAATTGAAAATAGAAACATAATGGCAAAAGGGGGTTTGAACTATTTGTGTGTAGGTACACGATTCGATGGTCGCATGATCTAAGGCGCTACTCTCGCAATATACTAGACTGCTGATAATAGGGAGATCGGGGTTCAAATCATGATCGGGTGTACTGAGGGTGGATTTTCCAAAATTGTTCCAGGCAAATGCTGGTACCCTTTTTCCAAATTCAACACTACTCACCTTTAACCCATTAGCAAAATTCGTACATATGCGTATAACCTAAACAGGAGGTAAAACTCAGTGAATAATAAAGAAATGCATGTGGTGTGGGTTGTTTACAATGCAGTGACGTGCAGAGGCGTGTTGTGTCGTGGTTCCGTGCGATGGGAATCTTTGCTACCTCATCCCGGATATACGGATTTTAACTGCACTAAAGTGCTAGAGATGAGGAGGGTGGGCTTTAGAGGAAATGAATCCGTATCTGCGTGATTTAATAGCATGAAACCATTGAGGGGGAGTCCCTCTCATTACACCCATCTGAGGTTTGGACCCGGACCTCAGTGACAAACCTGAATAAATGAGTTTCATTTTAATTTTATTTAGCACCACGTCTTACTACCCATTCGAGCTAAACGTTTAAGTTATAAATACCCTAACGGGTTAGGAATTAGGAAGGTTGAATATAGAGGAAGTGGACCCGCATTTGTGTGGAGGAAGAGTGGAAAACAATTTAGGAAAAATCACCTCCAATTCACCCAAGCGAGATTCATACCTCAATCTCTCCGTTCTCAGCAGTTCAGCTCAACACGAAACTAGCACGTTAGCTAACTACTCCACCGAGGCGGGTTGTACTTTAGCTGATTAGTAGTAATTTAACTATGACGTCATATAGTGAAGAGCTATTGAATGTCAAAAATTAAAATGGGCCCAGCTTTTGATGACTCAACCATTATTTTGTTTAATTCAGTTGAGAAAGGGTTTAGACGATTAAATCTAGTTTAAACTATCTTTGAACCTATTGTTTATCAAGTTAAGTCTAATCATGTAAATGTCATTTTTTAAAAACTTCCCTTGTACTGAGTTTGAGGCTTGTGAACGGTACTAAAATATATAAACCAATGGGTATGGCGGATTAATTTTTTTGGTCAAATTTAGCCTGTAATAAAATAAACTTTAATATAAACAGGACCACTACAATTTTTTTGATATATGGTTATAGTTGATACTTTTTCAATATGTTTATTCTTTGTTAAAATTTGAATAAGTTATACACTTTGAGATGATCAACAAACACATAAACTATGCAAAGTATGATTTATGGCGTATATTTCCAAAGTATATAGCTTTATAGCTTTATAAGACCTTCCATCCATAAATTTCTTAATTGCCCCATTTTACTCCTCTCCGGGAATAAGAAAGACAGTGCAGCAATAAAACTTTTAATTGCGTCGTTCTTCCTATTCAAAAATTCATCTTTGAATTTTGGTAGTTTATACTACCGGTACATCTGCAGGAAACAACACTAAATTTCAGGTTTGATCCTTTTAAATTTACAAAGCTTTAAATCAGGTTTAAGGCGCTATAAGCACTTAAAATATATTGTCCTCTCATAAACTCCACAAGAAGATTGGAATAGAGTTTGTGTAGCGAAGGACTTATCTTAACAAGATTTCGTCGTCATTTGAAAATAAAGTCAAATTAGAAACTTAAATTTGGTCAGAGATAGTTTGAAGTTGGTGGAAATCTAGTCTTTAGGATGGTTGGTAAGTTAATCTTCATTGTTATTATTACTATTATTATTAAGCACCGCGTCTTACTACCCGTTCGGGTTATACTCTTAAGTACTAATTACGCTAATGGATTGGGAATTGGGAAGGTTGAATTTAGAGTAAGAGAACCCGAATTTGTGTGGAGGGAGAGTGGAAAACCATTTAGGAAAAACCAACCCCCAGTTCAACCGACCGAGATTCGAACCTCGATCTCCCCGTCCTTGGCAGTCGAGCTCAACACGACAAGCGCCTTATCTAACTACGCCACTGAGGCGGGTAATCTTCATTGTTGAGAGAAATTGTTTATGCTTAAAAGTTTATTGACTACGCTTTGGAAGTTATATTTATTTTATGTCCATACAAGGTAAAGTAAGGTCAGCCAAAGTTTTGTTATTTAAAGTTAAATGGCTTCTGTCGCACTTGAGGTTAGATAAAGCGTGCCTTACTCAAGGTTGGCTTGTGCCACGTCTGCAAAGCCGGTGTGGCAGGACATATTCAGACTAGTAATTCTTTAGGTAGTGTTTCTTTGTTAATGCCGCCCTCAGGAATTCTATATGTATGTGCGTGTGTGTGTGGACAAAAGTCACTCAGAACAAATCAAAACTCATTTGTTAGTGTATATTTTAGGACGTCTATTAATTTGATTTGATAGGTTAGGTTAGTTTAGGTTGGGTTAAGATAAATTAGGTGTCAAATATTCATGTACGCCACTGCTCACATCAGTATTAAATATAGGTCCATCTAAATATTCAAAGGCTTTTGACATACTAATATGTTAATTGTCTTTCTTTTTTAAGATAGGATCAAACCCCTCCTTCACCTCTGACAAGACATCTTGTGAATGTGGGGAATGCCAGGTCTCCACCGTGGTTCGGATTCCACGTTAAACTTTGCGTATAACCTGAACAGATAGTAAGACGTGGTGCTAATAATAATAATAATAATAATAATAATAATAATAATAATAATAATAATAATAATAAGATAGGATTAAAAAAACTTTGGTCTTGATGCGTGAAGACTTTGGTAAATAATAAGGTGTGGGAGGTTGAATAAAGTAGCACTAACATCCTTGGATATTAATTTCCTAGTCAACATTGAGACAATTAGACCGCTGTTCGTTGTCAAAGTGATGCCGTTCTTTTGAGTGCGTGCCGCTGCTGTACTAGAGTCCTTCTTGTATTCAGACTAATAATATTCTGGACTAATGTTTTCCGCTTACACCTCCTCTAAGTTACGAGATTAGTTCTTGCAGAGTCATAAAAAGTGATCCTACCACGCACATAAGGGTCACATTTAAAAAATACAGCACACATACATAACTTAACACAGAACAGAATAATTATGTGCTTACATCTGGTCACGTTACGGTGAAATGCTCCAGAATATGGGGCAAGATTTAAACCATGCGGCCACCAAAGTTTTATTATTATTATTATTATTATTATTATTATAGCACCGCGTCTTACTAACCTTTCGGGTTATACGCTTAGGTACTAATTACGCTAATGTGTTAGGAATAGGGAAGATTTAATTTAAAAGAACTGATTACCAAACCCCTCCTTCACCTCTGACAAGACATCTTGTGAATGTGGGGAATGCCAGGTCTCCACCGTGGTTCTGATTCCACGTTAAACTGTAGGTCCTCCATTTCATCTCACAATCACCCTACCATTACACATTAGCGTAAGTGCGTATAACCCGAACGGGTAGTAAGACGTGGTGCTAATAATAATAATAATAATAATAATAATTCCAACACACATATGCAACAATCTTTATAAGTTCGTTTATCTTATTCTATGATAAAGATAGAGTTGTAAATGGATTGTGTTTGTACACTCAATTTGTGGACAAGGTAATATTTTGTCTCAAATATTTAATTTATTTATTACCATGATTGGATTGTGATTTCTAAAATTAGCTCGGAAGTTTACAGTGAAGAATTATAAAAAAAAAAGTGGTCATCCTTATTTTGAACGTTCTGATTTAATTTAGTTTTGGTGATGCTTGACCGCACGAAGAAGACCTCATATTGCTTTTACATTTTATGATAAAGTTTATGAAATTTTTTTTCATGCCATTTAATTTACAATGGTAAATACTGGTTCAATTTCTTAAATTTTTACCCTCCTAATACCGTGTGCTTGGATTAGTTAGGGCCAGTTGGTTCTAGCCCAGGTGGACAGTAGCATTACTTATAAAACACATTGGGGAGGAAAATATACTCAATGACTCCGGTTGGGTATCAAACCTTGACCTCCAGACTAGGCATCAACCATGCTAGCGCACACCTAAGTATGATCATGAACACTTATTGGAATATCCTTTATTTCTATCCTCTATAGATATCTATCCAACATCTCGCAGCAACATCCTCTAGAGTCTAGAGAATGAACTAAGCTGTAAGCGTACCAAGCTAGGAACAAGTCCCCTATACTTTTTGTATTCTATTCTAGCACCTGTATGGATTATACACTTTTTGTTTTGAAGGGATGTGTGGGGATGAGCGGGGAGGGGGGAGGGGGG
>CABFVX010000267.1:174182-187796 GCA_902151425.1 Timema shepardi | reverse complement strand
AAAAAAAAAAAAAAAATTGAAAAAATAAACCTAGTGAAGCGCAAAAACAAAGATATCAATTACGCCGCCACTGGGAGCAGAACAAACACAAATGTGTCGAGTTTTTTTGTGCCCAAAGCACACAAAGGTCTGATATGTACATTGTTCATGTTAGTGTGTTCGTGTGTCGAATAAAAAGCGTCCAGCTAGTTTTATAACCAGCGATAGAATATCATTCATTTTGTTTACAGCTGTGTCTTACCACTCGTGCGGGTAGTACGCATTTTAATTACTCTTAAGACCCATCTCTTTGGTCAAATTGTCTAAGGTCAGGGATTCCAACCTGAACCAACTAATTATATCAGCCCACGAGAATTTTTATGAGTGATAGCGAAAGGGCCCACAATTTTTTCCGGGAAAAGTATTTTCCCACACCTTCAAAGGTTTGAACTTGGGGTGTGCGAAGCTTCTAAACTTTGATTTGGTATCGAAACAAACATCAGCTTTGATTTCGATTCGAATCACATTCCGTCTTCGAAACTTCACCAATAAAAATATTGACAGCCAAAATACTCTATTTATTTTCAATTATAGCCATTCTGAGCTGTTTTATATATTACAAATTATTATTATAATGGAAAAACTGAAGTAATTGAATTTTAAGTTGGAATAATAACTTGATTTATCAAACTAAAACAAAATATTACAAACAATTGTACAATAAAACATTTCCCAGGTAATTAATTTTATTCTAAATAACCACCATATAAGCTTTTTTTCAAGCATAAAAAAACTAAAATAAAATATTCGAACCTCGATTCCGCTTCGAGAATAGCCTATTTTATATATTCGATTCGAGTTCACTTCGAATTGAAAAAGTGGAATTCACACACCCCTAGTTCGAACTCACGAACATCAGATCCCGAGGCGAGAACTTTACCCTAAGACCCTCTGGGTCAACCCCTTTTAAACAACAATTTAAAAAACAACAACATTGATTTCAGATTACAATTGTGTATTTTGTAACGTTTAAAAGAGCTAGCCTGATATATTCATGTTTGTACGCCACCATTAGGGTGACCTTTGATATAATTATTGAATTGGGTCCATGTTTGCTGTTCTGTATTATGATAATTAAAAAGGGATGATGTCTTATCTTAGAAATTAAACGTTCTGTTGTTTTTTTAAAGGTGTGGTCATCCAGGTGCGTTTCTGTTCACAAAACTGCGTTGTCTTTTTAAACAGAGATGTAGGAGGATGTCGCCATACCTTGCAACTTAAAAACTTAACACAAATAAATCTTAATACCCGTTCTCATTTAAAATATCGTAATTTTTAATATAGATGTGAATAATAAATTATTGGGATGTATAACTCCGTATAGTTACAATTGAGATTATATGGATGTACTGTACGTGGCATAGGTGACCTGGCGGTCTAGGGGTAAGGTGGAGACTTCTATGCTGGCGGCCGGGGTTCAATCCTCGGTCGCGTAAAGATTTATCTGATTACCAAACCCTTCCTTCACCTCTGACAAGACATCTTGTGAATGTGGGGAATGCCAGGCCTCCACCGTGGTTCGGATTCCACGTTAAACTGTAGGTCCTCCATTTCATCTCACAATCACCCTACCATTACACATTAGCGTAAGTGCGTATAACCCGAACGGGTAGTAAGACGCGGTGCTAATAATAATAATAACAATAATGTACGTGGCATAAAAAAAATCAAATGAAACTCGGCATCAGCTGAGTTAGTGAGATATTTGAGCCTGCATTGATGCACATAGTTTGTTCACCCTTGACTCTAGTGTAGAAATAGCCAATCTGAGATCTGGTTCTAAGTTAAGCTGAAATTGTAAAACGGCTTGTCGAAGCAGTTAAAAACACTGACAACTATTTAACACCAGATCCTTATTACACATCCGTTGACTTATCAGAATCAATCTACTCATATTTTTGACTAACATTAGTCGGGACACAACAAGCAAACCGAAAACACATAGCTGATAAATTGAAAAAACAAACAAACACAATCAACCTAACGACGCATTTGGTACTCTTCAAAATTTGTTCTTACGGATCTTGCATCAAAGAACCCATCTGTTAGTCTAGTTTCTTACATTGTGAAGTAAAAGTCAGCAAAAAATTCTCTTATTACTATCTACTCAACACATTGACATCCATTTCGATGAAAATGACAAAAGAAATACTGACTTAAACTTATATAAAAACTCAACCGAAGGTGGAGTTGATTCTATCGACCAAATAGCACGATATTACTCAGTAAAGCGATACCAAATATAACCATTTTAGTAATAACTAGTTTCAAGGTTGATCGAATGTCACTTGGAAATTTATTCAAGAAAGCTATTAAATGTTATACTAGTATCACTTATCAGACTAATTCAACTAGGATTAGACAGGTCAAAAGAACAAAATATGAATTGAAGTAATAGTATTAATAATGCAAATAGTTATAAAAATTGATTCTAAATAAAAAAATTCTCATCCTATTATTAAATAATTTAGTACACCAAGGACTATTAGAATGGCATTTGGAATTGAATTGTACATTATTTTTGAAGCAAACACACTTTTTGCATGAACATTTTTTTGAATTCTTGACCAGTAGGCCTACTGGTACTTTGAGCTGTAGCAAGAGGCCGGAGTGATGTCTCCATATTACACTCCACTTCTTTAATAAAAGTGTTATTAATTTTTGTTCAGCTAAAATAGATCTGATGTCTCCTCTTCCTCTGTCAACTTCAGGTTCTGAAATACGGGCTGTAATGACTTCAGAGGCCTCAGAATGAGATTTCTCTGACATTAATTTCATTTTCTTAGCTTAACCTTCCAAATATTCTTTAGCTTTTAATCTTTCCTTCTCGATATTAATTTTATTTAAACGCAGCTTGCAGATCTTCTTGACAATTTTATTTTCCAAATGAATGTCTTCTAAGCATGATATGGGGTCAGACCGTTCAAATTTCGAAATAATTTGTTCCTCCTTGCGATTTTTTTAAACAAAAAAGACACATACTTTGAAACACTACGGATTAAATCCAGATATAATAATGCTGTGATAATATTTAGGTTGTCTATAGCTCCGTGGCCGAGCACCTATCATCACTCTACGGAATAGATACCGTTTAACTAGCTGTTAATTGCTCCGTGGTAGAACAATAATTAAATCGGTATAATTAATAAAATGAAAGAAAGAGAACTATTGATGGCTGTTGATTCACACACGGTTTATTAAAATGACATCTGTTAATTACTTATACATTCTCCAGTTAAATGATTTATATCAATGCACACTTGTGATATTAACGTAAATTATTGTATTTTGTGTTAGACTGTGACTGCGAGAGCCAGTGCACTTGCATTTGTGAGTCCCTAACTGCGTTGCTTGTGCCTGACTGACTTGTGTGACGTTGCTTGTGCGACTTGTGCGGGTGGCTGCTTGGATGCCCTAAACATACGCACAAACGGCTTATATATGACATACTCCTTGCCTCTTGCTCCCTTCATCAACAGTGTAAAAACTAACTAATAGAAAGAGTCCTGGCGACGGTTGTTGTGAATGCTAGTTTTTCATTGGTATAAGGAATTGGCGTACTTTGCCAAATACTGCGGAGTTGCTCCTTTAACAGGAAAAATGGTATAAAAATTTATTTTAATGGTGTAATCCTTTTCACATTATTTCTGAAAAACGCGTGTTTCTTCATGGATGAATCATTAAAGGATACTCTACATCTGTTACTTTAAAGAAAAATTACCTTCATCCATAACTTTTTACATATTTTAGAGTGATCTAAATCAATATCATTACCACTTTAACACTTTCATTTGGCACGGTATCTTCAACCAAAACTTCATTATCAAGTTTATATCAAGTCCTTGATACATTCAGAGCATTATGTAATTGTTTTTCATGCCCCACAGAATCAATTACTTCTTTCGGAATAGGAGTTGTTGACAGTCCAACTCTAGGTGAACAGTCATACATAACCTCGTAAGGGGACCTCTTAATACCAGAGTGAAGAGCTCTGTTTTATATAAAATGAATACATTTGACCCCGTTACTCCAATAAGTGGATTGATTCTCCTGCATCCTTTTGTCAAAATGTTTTCTATGTCTTAGTTAGCTCTTCTGACACTCCCTTGGCTCTGGCTATGCCTCTTAAGCTCTGGCTGCCCAATATATTAAGTCCTCTATAAGCTTATTACAGAATTATCTGCCATTGTCGGAATGAAGAATACATGGAGCACCAAACAACAGGAATATATCAAGCAACGGCATATTATCTTCTTTTGTTCTTTTTGTTTGAAGAAATCTTAATACAACAAACTTAGTAGATGTTCATGGTAAACTAAAATAAATGTATAGTTTTCATCAGGTTGGTACTGGAAATCTAAAAGATATACTTGAAATCTTGAGTTCAGATGTGAGGATACCATGGATTTAACAACAACGCCTTTCTTTCCCATTTTTCATTTTTATTGACAAGGCTCACAAACACATAAAAAAAATAAAAAAAATCCTGATGTCATTTTGAGTTATATTTTTTATAATGGTGACTAATTTCTTTTATAATGTGGTCTCTACCACCGTGCCCAATGGATAAATGCGTTTCATATAAAATATCAAACAATACATCGCTCGAACAATATCAAAACATCAAACATTACATATGTCACTGGCAATATAAATTTTTCTACACCCTGAACTTCAAGGACATAATAACTTTGAAGTAACCAATAGTCACGTGGTACCTTCTTGTCAGCTATTTTAGATTTCTTGACTTCCGCTATCAAACTTGACAACTTTTCATGGGTAAGCAAAACACCGTCCTCTTTCACGTGACGCTTACTCAGTAAATATTCAAACCTCTCATTCATTACGGCATTTTCATCTCATCACTCACACTTGCAGAGCTCGTTCTCCAGAACTACTCGATAACTGCCACTCTCCAAAGCCCACTTGAGAATAATAATTTAGAAAAATTCAACATTGAACTAAAGCCACGTTAAAATTTTAAATTTCTTTTAAAGGTTATTGAGTGCGTTACAGAAGAAGAAAAAAGACAGCAACTAGTGGAACTACGCACCACAGACGGTTAAAAACTGATTGTAACTGGAATGAGTAGGCAAACTGTAAGCCGTATGCAAGAATGAGCTGGGTTTTAAAGAGTAAACACTCACGTCCAGGAAATTATATTGTATGGGTGACCTGGCGGTCTAGGGGTAAGGTGTCAGACTTCTGTGCTGGCGGCCGGGGTTCAATCCTCGGTCCCGGCAAAGATTTATCTGATTACCAAACCCTTCCTTCACCTCTGACAGTACATCTTGTGAATGTGGGGAATGCCAGGCCTCCACCGTGGTTCGGATTCCACGTTAAACTGTAGGTTCTTCATTTCATCTCACAATCACCCTACCATTACACATTAGCGTAAGTGCATACAACCCGAACGGGTAGTAAGACGCGGTGCTAATAATAATAATAATAATAATAATAATAATAATAATAATATATTGTATGCTGAGTGAAACCTCCTTTCGAAGAAATTGATTGTATCGTGAAGCCGTGTCTCCACGAGGCCAGTATACATACAAGCAGGTTAGTAGACTGGCGCCAGTCGAACCTACCTATATAACCATATCACTGTACTACATAAACCATATCTCATTCCAAACATTAAATTCTGAAATCAGTACTCTTTTATCATAATTTAACAAGTTAAAATCATCGTGGACAGATATTATTGCAATGATGTATTACCCCACTGTTACAAGATTGAAATATATTTTCATTTTAAACTTTAACGGAGTGGGCCTCGTTATTATATGAAATAACTGGCATATAATACAGCATTATTATACAATTTAACTGACTCAGTCAAGTAATTCATGGAATACTTAGATATTTCATGAAATAAAAGATTTTACACTTTAACAGTAACACATACATAAAGACAAATAAGACAAACACCAGCCCCTTGGGATTCTCGAATATAAACAAGTGTTCATAAATAAATAAATAAGTTCAAAGTCTACCCCAAATTAGGGCACACATATTATCAAGCGGGGGGAAATATTTTCCTCCCACACAATCCATAGTTACCATTTGGTCTATTCCTCGATGGGCGCCCTCATCCCACTGGCCACGACCTCTAACAGTCAGGGACTACGGCCAGGCACCCACGTAATGGCTCCAACCACTGCCCCTGGGCCGGCATCACACGCTATCTGGCCGCTCAACCCCCTCCTCCTAGTCTCACACGGCTAGAGGGGGTGATCACACATCCCTCGACCTAACTCCCGGGTCACCTCCCTTGGTCGACAAAGGGGTTTACCACGCCGCCCCATAGCCCGGACGATCTGGTTAGCGCCTGAATCTGCGGATACGGTTGTCCAGGGATGGGAGGCCTGAACTGGTCAGGAGAACGCGTTATGGGACACGGGGCGGAGCCCCGAGGATCAGGGGAAGGAATCGGTGCTACACAACACGGAAACGTTTGTCTTTGTATCTAGGCAAGTAGGAAAATACAAGAGCAGAATAGAGATGGATGAACATTCCAAAGAACATTCCACTGACCGGACGCAGGCCAGCTCCACCATGCCACCTCTCTAGCCCTACCCGCCACCAAGCGCAGATGCGGGTCTCAACTGCATCTCTCATGCAGTCGTACAGTAGAAAGGAAGTGGATGGATGCTCTGTGTTCTTGTAAGAGCGCTGAGAACAAGTCCGGCGCAACCTTACTAATCTATTAAAGGCCTAGCTTAGGGGAGGTTTGGGAGTCACAAATAAGTTTTGAAGGGGAAAGCTTTCGTAGTACAAAACATTATTTCCACAATACAAGCACAGTATGTAATGTATTCTCACAATAAGTTGTTACGTTGATGAGTGACATTGAAGGGACACACTTGGTGATCAAATGATTTAAGGCAACGGTCAGCAATCTACCGAATGACTGATTTTATCTAGCCCATTAAATATTTAGCAAACAAACAATTTGTTCAAAACATGGACTTAATAACTAATTACTACATGAAAAATGTAAAATTGAACTTTTTTTGCTTTACTTTTTTTTAAACCCATAAAGCCCATGGTATCAAAAAAGGTTGCCAGCCTTTGTTCTCTGGCTTCACTATCGCACTAGAATAGACTGCCGATGACAGGGAGATTAAGGTTCGATTCCGGTTGGGTGCACTGAGGGTGATTTTTCCTAAACGTGTTCAATTCTCATTCCAAACAAATGTGGGTGCACTTCCTCTATAATCAACCGTCTTTATCCCTAACACATTGGCGTAATTGGCATAATTGTGTATAAACCGAACGGGCAGTAGACGCGGTGCTAAAAAATTAGGCTGAGAGTAGGTAAGAATACTGTAACTGTGACAAAAAGGATCAGGTCCAGTTTGGCTTAGTTTGATGCACTGCTCTCTCTTGAGGGATAGAAGTATCACTGGCACTGGCGTGTGCCGGTCACGGCGGCTCAGAGGGCGCGTGCGTTCCTCAAGGCCTTGGTTTCGGGGCTGTTATTTACTGTCGTATAGTATCTAAACCATTTCAAACTTCATTGAATTACTTTTTTTTTTACTCAATTATCATTTCCACAATTAGCGTCAGTTAAAAGGACTAAATGATTTCTGATTAAAAATAGGTCTACATAATTGATACACATTAAATTATCTTTTAAAAAATGACATTTAGATTGAGTTAAATAAATATGTAGCTCAGTTCGCAGCGAGATTAGCCAGTACTAAAGTAGTCTACTTTTTTCCCAGGGGTCACCCGAATGTACTACTTTTACATTCTTTCCGTGGAGAATCTTTCCATGTCCAGATGAAATGAGTTGGTAGTGATAGTGAATATGATAGGGGTGAATACAATGAAGATTTTAAACTAAATTAAGGTGGGATCGAAGGGGACAAGAGAAAAGAGCAGTTTTTTTGCAGTTTTTATAGCAAAATATTTTTTTTTTTGTCAAAATGGATCAAATATTGCTCCGGTAGAAACCTAGAGTTTAATTTTCTTCAAAAGATGATACCAACAGTTGTTGAATATCTGTCATGATCCTAGCGGGATTAGACGAGAAACTTTTTAAATGAAGTGAAAATGTTGTCATTAAATTACAGTACACCCTTGAAAGATAGTCAACAACTTAACAGCAACATGTGAGGAAACTTAAATTCTTTGTTTGTATAGAAGAAATATTTGATTTATTTCGACAAAAAAAAAAGTTTTGCTAAAAAACCTGCAAAAATCACTGACCCTTTCTCTCGATCCCTACATCCACACCTTAAGCTTAATTAACCAAACCCTGGTGACTACGGTAATTATCTCTCTTTAGAGAAAAATCCTCTAGAACCAGCCGAACCAGCCAGGAATCCAACTTGGGGCCTCTATGTTAGACTTCTCTGATCACTACACCACGAGATTGGTTGTCCTTCGCAGATCAGCCAGTCTAATTGAGAGCCTGGCGCATTAGACCACTTGACACCCAAATTCTGTTACAAATTTGTAAGTGAATACAGCGAACTAGCCATGCGGTCAAAACTTTAGTTTACAAGTCTACGTTTATATATTGATTCTCTATATCTTGGCGCATACCAGTCAACCTGAACTAAAATTAGGTTCTTCTTATCACGTACTATTTTTATTTCAACACCTTTAGACTGTAAAGTGATTAGAATAGATTTCTGTGGTAGGGAAGTAAAGTAACATTTCGTAAAACAGATTTAATGTTTTGTGTGAAAATGTAAAAGGGTGACCTGGTGGTCTAGGAGTAAGGTGTCGGACTTGTGAGCTGGGGGTCCGGCTTTCAATCCTCGGTTCCGGAACAGATTTATTTGATTGCCAAACCCTACCTTCAGCTCTTATAAGATGTGTATTAATAATAGCTTGTGAATGTGGGGAATGCCAGGCCTCCACCGTGGTTAGGATTCCACGTTAAACTGTAGGTCCTCCATTTCATCTCACAATCACCCTACCATTACACATTAGAGTAAGTGCGTATAACCCGAACGGGTATTAAGACGGGGTGCTAATAATAATAATAATAATAATAATAATAATAATAATAATAATAATAATAATAATAATAATAATAATAATAATAATACAATTTTAAAACTATGTCATACTGCCCTAAATAAAATTAAATGTAATATTGTAATATTTAAAATAAGATTTTTCTATTTAAAATCATGACATTTCGTATTTGAACATTATATTTACTTTAGAATACTTTATTTTTGTACCTACATGTAATTTTATTCACGTGGCGAAAATAAAGATTAAAAACCAATAAACACTTTTGAAAAATAATTTGGTGTTTCAAAATACAAGTAGTTTCTATAATATTCTTAAAAATGTTAATTGCGTTTTCAAAATAAAGCCGTAACCGTTTAGGAATAATTAATTAGTAAACTCTTTTTATTATTATCATCATCCAACTTTCTCGTCGAAAGTGTCAGCAGGGGGAAAAAACACACCTAGAAAAACGTAAATGAGTTTCCACCCATTTCCCAGCAAAGTGAAATTAACTTAGACAAAACGCTTCCTTCCCACCAATCAAGCGCAGATGCCTGTTGAGTCCGCAACGAGAGAAGAGTTAAAATGTGACTATTCGCCGCTGTGCAGCGCTAGCGCGCCACTAACGAACTAGGACACCAATTACACCCAACAATGACCTGTCAATGCCAAGGCATTCGGTAGACGGACCTGGCAAACAAAACGAAACAATGGTTTACGTCCATATGCTATCTAGAAAACAAAATAAATGTTACTGTGTTTTGTAAAGGCTCTTGTTTGAGTGTTCTGCGTCCCAATTGGCGAGAACATAAAGCTCTGTTTAAATTAGAAGTAATTTACTGAAAAGTAACTGGTCGTAAAGTAGATTCAATTTAATAACAATAGCCCAAAGTTATAAAGTTTACCATCTAACAAGTAATTAAATCACAAAATGTTTTAATTAATAATAGTTTGGTATTGGATATTCATTCTTCTACCATCCACTTAACCAAACGGAGTTTAGTGTAGACTGTAGAGGCACGCTTATACTTTATTTTTTATCAGCTCGTTTTACTACCTGGCTACACGCATAACTCTTTTAATAAATTCAAGATAATATTGTATTAAATTATAATAAAATGCTCCTTTCTAAAGCCGCGTCTATACTAGAACAGAACAATGAACACGAACATTTCCATGAACATGTTCGTTGTTTTGTTCGCTGTGACCCAATGTCCAGACTTGAACATAAAATGTTCGCAAACACGTACGCAGCGTGTTCCCATGGTTGGTTGGTTTTTAAATTATTTTTAATAACAAATAAATATTAAATTAAACAACAGGGGAACAAAACACTCGTGTATGTGTTTTTATTGAGATATATTAAACCATACAAAAATTGAATGATTGTATTTTATTAGAGATCTTTACAAATAAATTGAACAAATTACTTTAAGTTTTAAATTTATTCATCTTAATTTCATAAACGTCTCATATTTGGTAAAAAAAAAAGTTTCTGGAAATAATTTGGAAACAATCAGTCTATTAAGTGGTTTTAATAGAATGAGATATGCCAAATGGGAAAATAGCAGCTGGAAAAAATGGTGCAGCATCATTAACAGAAAATCAGGTAAAAAAAATGCCTTTAGCCCTTCCTATACCCGCATCGGTGGCTGCAAGGTCTTAGGTGTCACTCTAGTGTTATACTAGCCTGCTTGGAGCTTGGAGTTCGATCCCAGTCAGGTGCAGTGAAGTGGTTCCCCACGCTCCACAAGTAAATGAGGATACACTTCCTCTAAATCACACCTATTTCATCCCTAGCCCATTAGCGTAATTAGTACATAGGTGTATAACCTGAATGGGTAGTAAGACGTGGTGCGAAAAATAATCCTCCTTTAATTGTACCCCTAAGTACTTGGGGCGTATTTTTCTCGCTGAGGTCAAGCAAATATTTAACCTACAAAAAATGTTATATAAGATATATAAATAATGGTTTGTACATAATTTTTTAACTTTAACTGTACCGATGATATATTTTATTTTTTCCTTTCCAAGGACGGCTAACAAACTTCTTATTTTTCCTCCACTCGTTCACATCGCTGTCCATCACTACTCCAATCTCCTCCACGAATCCTGTTTTTTATTTTATTATAGTGATCTGCATCGTTAGGATTCCAGATTACCTGGTGTGGCTTAAAGAGCTTTATGAGCTTTTTTTGCTCTTTTTTTTACCACTCCATTTTTCCACAAATACTCACCAAAAGATAAATGTAGGCTTACAAAAAATCAAAACACACGTGCAAGTCCGCTGCTGTCCGGCCGATGACTAAGTTAGCGGACGAGTTCAGACTAGAACAGGACCGAACAGTTAACACGAACATCCTTTGATGTGAATAACGAAACCATTTTGTTTCAATGTTCTGTTCGAAAAACCGTCCACCCTTGTCGCGAACATGTTCGTGTTTGTGGTTCTGTTCAAGCCTGGACGGGGCTTAAAATAACAAGTGATCAAATAAACCGTACGGAGCACCGCACAGAATTTCCCCCACTTTTATCTTAAAATAGACATTTACTAAAAACTCGTAAGATTTGTGAAACGAAATAATAGGTGTATACATTGTTGAAGAAACACTGCACCAAAGATCATGAATGAATTAATATACACAGTTACTTACTTACTCTGTCATTACGAAATAAGAACAATGCTACAGAAAACTTGAGAAAAGAGAAACATCTTTGTCCAACAAAGAGCATAAGAATCAAATTAATTTTAAAATATCCCAATTAAAAAGTGTATATATATATATTTGCTTGTATCTCAGAAATTATTGGTTTCATAAAAGTACATTTCATATAAAATATTTTCATCTTTAACAGTGCTACAACTTTATAGTGAAAAGTTATTTCGTATTTCAAATGGTTACGGAGAAATGATGAAAATGGGAAAATTTCTCTCAGGTAAGGTACTCTCAAAATCATTTTCATAAGAAAATGAGAGCTCCAATATTTTTTACCTTGATAAAATTAAATCAAAATCGTTAAGGTGAATTTTGAGAAAATTTATTTTTTCTCTTCCTTCCCTTCAATAAACTACCAATAAATTTAAGATTTGAAAGCTAATTTTAAAAATCCCTCATGATCACTTTATTAAAAACCCAGCTATCAAGTTTTAGCCCAATCGGTGAAATAGTTTTGGCTCTAGCCCTTGGTACAGACAGATGGACAGATGGCATTGCGAAAGCCATTTCATTTTTTTTCCAGGGTGTCATGAAAGGTTAACATTTATCAAAATATCGAACTCGATTTTTTTGTACGACCACAATACTTAATCTCCGAGGTGTCGAGAGAAAGTAAAAAGTATGTTACTATTGATTCGTAAGTAAATAATATAATTTCAAAAGTGGTCCCCTGAGTCAATCAGTGGCGAGTGGTGGAGTCAAAGCAGAGGAGCACACCACCTCCTGAAATGTATTATCTTCTTCTTTTTGGACGTTTTTGACCATTTAGAATGTCTTTGGAAATATTATAATTTATTATTATTAGCACCGCGTCTTACTACCCGTTCGGGTTATACACACTTACGCTAATGTGTAATAGTAGGGTGATTGTGAGATGAAATGGAGGACCTACAGTTTAACGTGGAATCCGAACCACGGTGGAGGCCTGGCATTCCCCACATTCACAAGATGTCTTGTCAGAGGTGAAGGAAGGGTTTGGTAATCAGGATAAAGATATGCTTTCAAGGACATTTTCCATACACATCCTGGTAGGAAGGTTAATAAAGGTCAATTTCATGAACAAACTAAATACAGTAGACTAAGTTGAAGAGATTAATAAAAGTTAAAAGAAACTTCTGGCAGATAAAAAATAATTTAATGAAAATTAAGATCTATTTTAAGAATAATTTAAAAATTTCTTTTCAGTTCGAATATTATTTCAAACTAGCCAAATAAAACCTAAATCTATTTTAATGGGAACCATCTTAAATTGTCACCAGGGCAGAGGTAAGTAACAGAATTATTATTTTTTAGTTATGTAGTTCTACAGGAAAATTAATTGGGTTGAGCTAACACTTGTTTCTAGCAAGTAAGTTATTTCCAAGAGGTTATTGAAATGTTCTTGAAGCCTACATTATGTATTCTATCCCAGTAGCCGTGGAAGGCTTGAGATATTAGCTACAGACTCATAGCGATCGGGGCCAAACTGTGCGAGTATCAGGGCGAGAACCGTCTACATCCGTTGCATGGGAACATTAAACGTCAATCTCAGCACATTTTATTTTGTTACTACCCGCGTTTCAACACTTTCAGGTCAGAGCTAGAAGTTCTGTGAACAGTAGACCTCGGTCCCTCCATGTTATTATCGTTACTACATTCTTACCTGTAGTTCTGTGAACAGTAGACCTCGGTCCCTCCATGTTATTATCGTTACTACAGTCTTACTAGTAGTTCTGTAAACAGTAGACCTCGCCCCCTCCATGTTATTATCGTTACTACCGTCTTACTAGTAGTTCTGTAAACAGTAGACCTCGCTCCCTCCATGTTATTATCGTTACAACAGTCTTACTAGTAGTTCTGTGAACAATCCTCACTCCCTCCATGTTATTATCGTTAC
>CABFVX010000267.1:149753-174018 GCA_902151425.1 Timema shepardi | reverse complement strand
CTCCATGTTATTATCGTTACTACCATCTTACTAGTAGTTCTGTAAACAGTAGACCTCGCTCCCTCCATGTTATTATCGTTACAACAGTCTTACTAGTAGTTCTGTGAACAATCCTCGCTCCCTCCATGTTATTATCGTTACTACCGTCTTACTAGTAGTTCTGTAAACAGTAGACCTCGCTCCCTCCATGTTATTATCGTTACTACCGTCTTACTAGTAGTTCTGTGAACAATCCTCACTCCCTCCATGTTATTATCGTTACAACAGTCTTACTAGTAGTTCTGTGATCAATCCTCACTCCCTCCATGTTATTATCGTTACTACCGTCTTACCAGTAGTTATGTGAACAGTAGACCTCGCTCCCTCCATGTTATTATCGTTAATACAGTCTTACTAGTAGTTCTGTGAACAGTAGACCTCGCTCCCGACATGTTATTATCGTTACAACAGTCTTACTAGTAGTTCTGTGAACGATTCTCACTCTCTCCATGTTATTATCGTTACTACCGTCTTACTAGTAGTTCTGTAAACAGTAGACCTCGCTCCCTGCATGTTATTATCGTTACCACCGTCTTACCAGTAGTTCTGTGAACAGTAGACCTCGCTCCCTCCATGTTATTATCGTTACTACAGTCTTACTAGTAGTTCTGTGAACAGTAGACCTCGCTCCCTCCATGTTATTATTGTTACTACAGTCTTACTAGTAGTTCTGTAAACAGTAGACATCACTCCCTCCATGTTATTATCGTTATCACAGTCTTACTAGTAGTTCTGTGAACAGTAGACCTCACTCCCTCCTTGTAGATTGTTCGCAAGAAGGAACCTTCTGCCAGCTGTCAATTACCACACTTCCAACCATTCATTGTCCCATGTACCGAGCCTGAGCCATTTTGCACTTGATTTAACTCGATTCAGTTATCAGAATATCCCGTGGACAGCCAAGTTTGTCATACACATTAATAAAATATATAGGCTATAAAAAAAATCCAACGCGTCAGACCGGAATCGAGCCATACCGACCAAGCGGCCGCCATCTGCTGACGTTGATAGTGTCAGCTTCTGTGGACATAGGGTCAGAACAATTAATACCCCGGTCATTTCTCTCAGTTTTATAGACCAAAGCTGCTATTTTTTTTCATCTAAGTAGCTCCTCAACTGTCGTAATGACGCTTAGCCAGACCATGTCCAAGACCGAAGGCTTCACAGAAAAATCTGGAAGTGCTGGGGATCAAAACTAGGACCTCTGGGTCATTAGCCAGTAGCTCTGACCCCTAGACCACAAAAGTGCTCATAAGTTTATATATATATATATATATATATATAGGCGTACGCAGACAAAAATTCACCCAAGAGAACTTTCATACTTGTATAAATTACATTATTTGAAGTATTATTTATTTTATTTATTTGGGGTAGCTAACGTGAACTTTTTGAAGCAAATAATTATATAAGTACACGGGAATTTCTATGAGCGAGAGCAAAAGGACCTACCAATTTTTCTGGGAAAGTTATTTTTACATACCTTAACAGTTTTTTTGTATAACACAATTTACTTGGGACCGACGGTTATATTTCCCCTCCGGAGGAAGTTGCGCTACGGATTTTTATTGCTCAAGAAAGATCCGTCGATTATGTTCAAACATTTTGTGATTTTTGTGCAAATCTACAGTTCAAGACAATTTTTTGTTAGAGATATTAACCCTCTTTTATTTATGAAATCGTGAATTCTGTCATATCGTCCATAAATTCACTGCCTAAACTAAATTAAATGTAAATTGCGGCTTATCTATTGAAAATTTTCAAATTAAAAGTGCTATTTTTTTAAAAGAAAATTAAAATAGGTTTGTTGTAACTAGATACATTTTGGTCGATATAAATTGTCGTTTTTTTAAATTGTCTCTTCCTTTTGTATTGTTTTAAAATTTGAAATATTTTGGCATACCGTATATCCTACGTGTATAAACTATAACAATAAATACAATAATAATTGTTTCGATAT
This sequence comes from Timema shepardi, assembly GCA_902151425.1. NCBI lineage: Eukaryota > Metazoa > Arthropoda > Insecta > Phasmatodea > Timematidae > Timema > Timema shepardi. Next base: position 172,019 of record CABFVX010000267.1, on the reverse strand, counting down.
AACCCAGGAAATCTATGTTGAAAGTAATATCTTCAAACTTAAAATTTGTGAATATATAATTTAAATTGTAGTATTTAATGTAAATTGTATTTCTCACTTCTGCATCACTTATTTTCTAAATTTGACAAACATAATGATCTCACTTGTATTGATTATAACCCTTTGTCGTAAACCAAAGGGAATAAGAATCTCATTTAAAATTTAAGCGGGATCAATTTGAATTTAGTTTCAAACCAATTTTAATTGATCCTACAAAATTCCATGAAAATTAGCAACGGCACGTGACAGTACCGCGTTTTAAGCGCCCACTAATTGTGTGAAATGGAAACGTAAGTCTTTGACTACTAGTTCGACTGTTACGAAATGTAATCAACAATTGAATGAGAGGCAAATAATTAAGAGTTTGACGAATTCTCTGAACTGGAAATAAAGCAAAATAAGTTGCAACAAATTTGCTAGAACTTTTAAAATAAATATAAATTCAAACACGGGTTTTATCTTTACGTTAATTAGAGTTACATTAAAAACATTTAAATCAAAAAACGCGTTTCTTCAACTAATTTAACATATTTTATTGCCATATATAATTTTTTTAATGCATGAAATATCACAAAGAAGTAATAATTTGTTAACTAAATATAATAATACCCTTAATTTGCCAAAACTTTAGACTTTAGAAGTATAGCTTTCTTAATATCAATAAAATGTAAAGTAAATAACTAAAAAAAATTGTTACTATATTAATAATAACTAAATATCTAGACCTACGTTCAGTACATTTTTAAGATCAGCAAACACGTAAAATTTAGAAAAATAAGTTGATTTATAAATAAATGTATGAGAAGGCAGAAAAAGTATAATGGATAAGTTAGAAAACTTATTGTAAAAAAGAGAGATAAGATTAAATATCGAGATATACTAATTTCTAAAAAATAAAGTTCAAATTGCCTTTTCACTGTTATATTAGTAAACACCTTATTCACCAAGACAACACAATAAATATTAGAAATTTGGTAGTGGAGCGAACCCATTAGAAACTACCAATCCGTACCTGTGAGCACGTGTACGAAGACGTCAGTATTGTCTTGTCCGATTTGACGATGATAAGAGGATCTGGGCTTTCCCCCTAAATTATATAAAGCCCTTTCTTCATCTATATAAGGGTAAACTTCTTCTTAAATTCTCCAATTCCTTCTTCCTACCCCATTATTGTATATTTGTGGAAAACCTGGATGTAAATTAAGTCATGGTGTAGTATCCGTATCATAGGTCAAGTGGTCTTAGGCGTCATTCTCGCAATACATTGGATTGATGGCGACAACGAGATTTTGGTTGGGTATTCTGAGGGTGGTTTTCCCTTAAATGTTTCTCTCCACCCCTCTACGTAAATGCCTGCACATTTCCTCTAAATTCTAAATTTCTCATCTATAATATAGTAGAGTAAATATTCTGATAGAATGAGTGGTAAGATGTGGTGCAAAAAGAAAGAAAGATAAAGAGTACGGTAAAAAACAAATTAAAACAAACAATTCGTATATCATTTTAGATATTGTGTGAAATCGTAGTCATGTATTCTGCCCACTTGGTCATCAATAAAAGCAATCAATATGTCTGCAAATAGACCGATAAAAAGATGTATATAAGAAATCGTGATAAAACAATTGAGAGTGAAGAAAATAAAAGGAAATAAATAGTTAAACAAGGAATAAGAGAAATGATGTGGTCCATCACGAATCGTGCAGTAACCAAGTCGGGGTCAGTCGGAAGTGTTGACAAATATGAGGGGAACAGGGGGGGGGGGAAGACGGATGGGTCGAGGTGCTACAAGACCGTATGTGGACGCTGAACCCACACTGTGACGCAAGTGGACGTCGCCGATGCCAGGAGAGATGAGAAATTGCCGTTGAAAACCGGAGGATAGAACAATGACGTGACGAAATCTAGCAGGCATCACATTGGAAAATATCACCCATCCCCCTCTTCTGTCAGCCAAGACGCAGCCACCCGTGAAATGGGGGCTGGGAGGGGTGGAAAACAGTTTTTTTTACGTGGATATCCACAATGGTAAAATAAAACAATTTTTCAAGACGTGCCCATGTGCTGATAAAAAAAATGTCTGTAAGTGTTTGGGAAAAAAATGTATTTCTGTTGTCTGCAGACATTCCTATTACTGGTTTTTCCAAAATAGATTTTTTAGCACCGCGTCTTACTACCCGTTCGGGTTATACGCTTACTTTATAACTTACACTAATGGTTCAAGGGATTATGAAGGCTATATTTAGATGGAGTGTACCCACATTCGCGTGGGAGAGAGTTAAAACCATCTTGGGAAAACCACCCTCAGTACACCCTACTGAGATTCGAACCTCAATCCCCCAGTCATCGGCAGTCTAGTCTACTGCGATAGTAAGGCGTTATAACCACGCGGCCACCAAGCGGGTGGTTGATCCATGTTGTCGGGCCAGGTTGCTTCCTCACTGAACGAGCGTAGTGAGGCTCTGTTCTAAGTTGACCATTTGACATTCTGTAGGCTTATATCCATATGTCTGTTCGGATATTTGTTCCGTGATAATTGCCAAATGCATGGACCAATTTGAACGAAATTTGGCAAGGACATTTTTTGAAACTAGTACAGGAAATCAATGTAAAATATGATTTTTAAATATAGAAATCCGTCTTAAGATGGCAGACTCTCAAAAATATGTTTGTTTTACGATAACTTCCAAGGGTGTGGACCAATTTTAACGAGATTCGGCAGCGAAATTGTTAAAACTCAGGCCAAACGATGTATGTAGATAGTTTTCCCATTTCGTTACCCGTTATATAGCGACCACTTAGAAGTTTTATCTTTCGTTTATTAGCTCATCTTAAGTTATTTGAATATACAGTTCTAAGCATTCAATTTAGTATCTATAGCTTAATTTTTTTGTAAAACTTTTAAAACATATTGCGTCACTTACGCCTTAAACTACACAGACATAATCTATTATCTATTGATCTAATGTATTATTGAATAGAGTATTAGTTTGTTTTCTGTCTAGCTTGATCAGCTGGGGAAAATATCAACTTAAATTAATCAAGACATTTTAGAAGATATTTCAACTTTAAATTCAAAAGAGAAATCTTAAGACTCTAGTAACGACAAGAGCGTAGCATAGCTCTTAAGGTGCACTTAGCATTTTTTGAGCGTGAGAGTGAGATATATTTCTGTGGAGTCACACGTTCACCGAAAAACATGCGCAGAACAGAAACGTGGTCACGTGATGAGCTCTAAGCCAATCACAAGACTTCCGCTTCATCTATGCGCGCAATGCATCATGGGTCAACCAACATACGAATACATCGTGTGAGTTGCTGTGGCACTCAAGCAGATTATGTTATTTATTTTCGACGAACGTGCGAATCATGCTTTATTCACACAATTAATATTAGTTCGTATTGTTATCAAGCTTTATCCACAAAATTAATATTAGTTCGTATTGTTATCTAACTTACCGAGACACAGAAACAAACTTGATGTATTTATTTAATTAAATATGTTTTGCATTTATGAAAAGGTTGTCATTAAATATATCTTGCAAGGATACGATTAAATTTGTTTGATGTTATGTAGAAGTAGTATATGAAAATCAAGTTTGTAAAAAATTCATCATTCCCGAAGATTCGAACTTCAACCTCAACAACACCAACAATTAATTTTGTATCACGGCTAATGGCAAAGAACAGAGGTGTCCAACCTACAGCCCGCGGGCCGGATGTAGCCCTCTAATGGATTTGCTACGGCCCCTGTACGATAAAGACAATGCGAACTTTAGTTTAGTGGGTGACCTGGCGGTCTAAGGGTAAGGTGTCAGACTTATGTGCTGAGGGTCCGGGGTTCAAGCCTCGGTCCCGGCACAGATTTATCTAATTAACAAACCCTTCCTTCCCCTCTGAAAAGACGTGTATTAATCACAACTTGTGAATGTGAGGAATGTCATGGCCTCCACCGTGGTTCGGATCCCACGTTAAACTGTAGGTCCTCCATTTCATATCACAATCACCCTACCATCACACATTAGCGTAACCCGAACGGGTAATAAGACGCGGTGCTGCTGCTGATAATAATAATAATAATAATAATAATAATAATAATATAGTGGTTTGTACGTTGGATTGAAATACCACTCATGTATCACGGTCTAAGATTAACTATAAGGATAAAACAAACTATCATGGCAATGTATTTATTTATAACCAGCTGGTCTAGCCCAAAATCTTTAATGTAGACCCCACTCCTCTTCTCAATTTACTGTAAATGCAATCGTTAATTTAATAAACCGATATACATCTCGTTACCATCATTGGGTAAGGATTAAACCCAAGAGCCTTGGCTGTAGTAGAATGTTATTCTTTCACGTCTCAAAGTGGATTATGAAGGCCTCCCTCTCTCACCCCACAATCATAACTATTGCATACCAATGTAGTTGTGTACCCACAGTTAAAATCTGTGTATTAAATGCGGCTTCTGTAGGCTCATATGAATTATCAAGGATCTGTGTATCTAAAAAAAAAAAACTTATTTATAAGTTATCATTTCTCTCTAAAACGAAAAAATCAGATAGTGAGGGTCGCGATTTTAATGAAGAGTGTATTTCTCTCAATATACAAATCGGGAGAACTTGTGGATTTTACAAGACGTGTCTTAGCGGTGAAAAATTCTTGGCTTTAATAAAATGTTATTAGCACCGCGTCTTACTACCCGTTCTGGTTCTACGCACTTACTCTAATGTGTAATGGTTGGGTGATTGTGAGATGAAATGGAGGACCTACAGTTTAACGTGGAATCCGAACCACGGTGGAGGCCTGGCATGGCTTTAATAAAATGTGCAAGGAAATGTTTGTATGTATTTGGTAGTACCTACATTTACGAACAAATGTTCTCAAGAATGAAGATAATAGAATCCAAGTAGTGTTACCGCATCACGGACAAACATTTGAATGCGGTGCTACGATTCTGTGTATCCAATCTTACTCCAGATGTCAACACCGTGTCGCTTGAAACGAAAGCTCAGAAATCTCACTAAATTGGTGAGTTCGTGTATATAGTGTATATGCAATTAAATGTATTTATCCTTCTCGATAAAATTATTTTTATAAAATAATTTAAAATAAATTTATTTAAAATGTATTTAAGTGCTTCAGGGTAGTTTGAAATTTATATTTAGCACCGCGTCTTACTACCCGTTCGGGTTATACGCTTCAAGTACTAATTACACTAATGGATTAGGAATTGGGGAGGTTGAATTAGAGGAAGTGAACCCGCATTTGCGTGGAAGGAGAGTGGAAAACCATTGATGAAAAACCACCCCCAGTTCACCCGACCGAGATTAGTTTGAAATTGAATGTATAATTATGTTTGCCGTTGACTGGACAAGAAGGCCACACACACACACACACACACACACATCACACACACACACACACACACACAATGTTGGAGCATGAACTTTAACTTAAGTTTACAGTTCTCAATTTTTAAGTGTCAAAAATATTTGGGAAAAGAGGCCGGGGGAGTATCCGGCCCGTATATGATTTAAATTGGTTTTGAACGCGCGACTACCATTGTGGCTACATAATTTATGAATTTTTAATAAAAGATATATGTGAGACAGATTTACTTCTAAAAAATCAATCCATATGACTTATTAAACAAATTAACCTGATTTTATAAAAGTATCAGTTGTTTAAAATATTTTGAAATAGTCATTTTTAGACAGTGGAATAAGCCTATTATTACCAGTAATATAAAATTTATTGTATGTGTTTATTCTGTATTTTAATAGAAAATGGAATTGGTGCAACATTATGATATTTATTTTAATGGTTTAAAACGAATAATTAAATCTTTATAATTTCTGGAAAGAAGAGGAGGATTAATTTAGAATAATTACGTTATATAAATATATATACACTTTAAAATTAGTTTTTTTTAAAGTGTGTTTAGTAGTAAATTTAATTAATTTATTATATTGATTTTACTCTAAAATATGGACACATCACCCATCGATATTATTAAATTAAAAACCTGCCTCGGTGGCGTAGTTGGCTAACGCACTTGTCGTGTTGAGCTTGACTGCTGAGGACGGGGAGATAGAGGTTCGAATCTAGATGGGGTGAACTTGGGGTTGTTTTTCCTAAATGGTTTTCCACTCTCCCTCCATGCAAATGCGGGTTCACTTCCTCTAATTAAACCTTCCCATATTCCCAATCCATTAGCGTAATTAGTACTTAAAGCGTATAACCCGAACGGGTAGTAAGACGCGGTGCTAAATATTATTATTATTAACTTAAAGTGAAATTAATCGTAAAAGAGTAGGTGCACTGTGTAGTGTACCTATAAAGCTATATTAACAAAGTAGAGTTTTATTTAAAGAGTACCTACCATTTATTCAGTTAAGAGAAATGTGCAATTAAACTTATATTTAGAAATTAGTATATATATTTAATGGATTGTATTAAAAAATAATTTTAGTAATTTAGGTTTTTATAGTTAATCGTATTGTAAAAGATAAATAATGAAATAACTTCATAATTTATTTAAAATAAGTATATTTTCATTTTTTGTACCTTTTTTATTTTGAGTGCTTTGAAATGTTGTACTTGAGAAGACATGAGAAAATCAGGTGGACAGACAGGCTGAATATTGAAGAAGTCCTAAGAAGAGTGGGTGAGAAGAGAACAATTTTTAATGTGATTCCTAAGTGCAAAGCAAACTGTATCGGACACATCCTTAGGAAGAACGGTCTTCTGCACAACGTCATAGAAGGAAAGTTTGAGGGAAAGAGGAACTTAGGAAGAAAGATGACTCAAATATTGGGTGACTTGAAGGAAAGAAGAAAATTCTGGGATGTACCTGTCGTAAGACAGAACACCTAATAATAAACTGTATCAGGGTAAGTTAATATTTTATTATGAATTTACTTATCCAGATTTAAGAAAGTATCTTGGATATAAATGTTCACAAATGAAGGACTTTACCAAACTTAGATTATATCAGACATGTGATGGATTAAGGTTAAAGTTTGTAATTTGTCATATTTCAAAGTACGTTTTATAAAGGATTGTTTTTAAATTATGGTCTGTTTGTTTAAGAAGTGTTGAGGTTATTACGACTAGAAATTGATACTTTCTAAGGATTCATTAATGCTGAATTATTTATTTCAGGGACTGTAGGGAACGCTATTTAAGGGTAGTATTTTAGTAATTTTTATATTAAAACATTTTTTCTTGTCGAATAATGCTCCAGTAGACACTTAGTTTAATTTTATTCGTATAGGGGACCTCAACAGTTATTTTCAAAGATGTCCTGAAATATAATGACAAACCTTTTATCTTCATTTCATGGCATATATTTAACAGCTGTAGATATCACAATGTGACGATAACTAAACTTTATGTTTTGAAAAAATAGTTTATTTATTTTGACAAAACAAAAAAGAAAGTTTTGCTATAAGAACTGCAAAACTACAGCCCTTAGCTCGCGTTTCTTACACTTCCACCTTGCAGCTCCGAATCAGTACTTTACAGTTCCCCCAACCGCTTATACTCTCCCGCAAGGAGCATAAAGGGAATCTGTTGGAGGCCACTTGGCAGGAAGTCTACCGAGTCAGGAGTCGGACCCTACGTCGAGTAGAGGCCTCAAACAATTATTCTGAACATGAAACGCGGATGCTTCCCATAAACATTGTTCATCCACCTCTCATTTGTCGACACGGACAAGCTACGCCTGTGTTACTACAACCGTGAGTGTTTCATCAGAACGACGGCACGTAATTGTCTATGAGGAATGTCTTTCATAAGCGAGGGCAATAACGCAGGATGTTACGTGTACATCCCGGTCGGTCGTCAGTCTACCCACCCCCTCCCCCTCTTTTCATCCTCCCTCATCCCCTTTTACTTCCCTTTATAACCGGAAGAAGGGGGGGTGGGAGGGGTAACGTTTCGTTGACACGGAAGTCGGGAAAGGACACGAAATTCACCTGATGGGACTTGCTGGGAATTCCAATCAACTAGATGAGATTGGAGCGTATTAGTTTCGCTTGAATCCCAGTTACGGGTATGTAAAAGGGATTGTAACCTTGTCGATATGAATTTCAAACTTCAAAGTGATTATGAAATGAATAGCTCTTTCAATCCTAGATGATTGAAACATTCCAAGAATTTAAGTTAAACATCAACATTGTATAAGTGAAGGATGGTTGGGAGGGAGAGGGTGCATACTATACCGGCTTAAGGTGGCGTGATGGTCAACGCATTAATTTTGCAGGTTTTATAGCATAAACATTTGTTGGCCAAAATAAATAGAATATTTTTTCTGTAGAAATATAGAGTTTAGTTTTATGCACATGCTAATATTAACAGATGTTGAATATCTGTCATGAACATAGTGGCATTTGGTGACAAACTTTTTAAATACAGAGAATTATTATTATTATTAGCACCGCGTCTTACTACCCGTTCGGGCTATACGCACTTAATCTAATGTGCAATGGTAGGGTGATTGTGAGATGAAATGGAGGACCTACAGTTTAACGTGGAATCCGAACCACGGTGGAGGCCTGGCATTCCCCACATTCACAAGATGTATTGTCAGAGGTGAAGGAAGGGTTTGGTAATCAGATAAATCTTTGCCGGGACCGAGGATTGAACCCCGGCCGCCAGCATAGAAGTCTGACACCTTACCCCTGGACCGCCAGGTCACCGACTAAATAAAGAGAAAATATCACAACATTCCAGAACACCCTTGACAGATATTCAAGAACAGTTGTTGAGATTAACATGTGCAGTAAACCATACTCGTTTCTATAGAAGAAATATTTGATTTATTTTGGCTAAAAAATATTTATGCTATAAAAACTTAAGAAATACTGCCCTAAACTCACACTAACTAGCACCTCGTCTTAAATTATGTATATGATGATCAAGGTCATGAAAGAAACAAGGGAAAGGACTGTGAACTGATAAATCAAATCATGGATTAAATAATATATTTCTAAAAGCGGGGGAATTGCTGGCCATTCAAGAAAAGAGGTCATCAGAATCGATGGGTACGTGGAATAGGGCGTTAGCTTCGTCTGATTTTACTTGTGATGGGTGGGTTTAAAAAAATATCCACTTTCTCTCTCTCTCTACGTAAACAATTGTATAATTCCTCTAAAGTCTACTTTTTTTTTGCTGTCCCTAAATTACAAGTACTAAAATGCATACATCCCGGATGGTTGGTAAGATATGGTACTAAAAAACAAAATAAAATGAGGATTTGTTCCACCAACACACTGTGGATCGAGCTAGAAACATTATTGCCCAAAGCCTTGCGATAAGGAAGTTAAACAAATATAGAAGGAACGTGTTCGGACAGAACTGCAAACCGCTTAAGGTGTTAAAATAACAAAACAAAACAACCAAAATATTTAATCTTAGCTTGATATTATGAAATAAATAAAAGCACTTGCTTCTTGGGACTAAAGCAATAACACTCTCATAAAATCTTGGACGCAGAAGGTTATAAAACAACTGACTAAAAATAATCTCTCTTTAAAACATTTCATCCAATAATAAAAAATAAAAAAAGTAATATTATAAACGTAGAACTAGCAGTTTTATAATAAGTTTCTGTGTTTAAGAACTTCACGCTTAGTGGGGATAGTTTTACATCTAAACTAACTAAGATAAGATAGTTAATATTAGTTAATATATTCTTATACTGCTTGAATTATATAGATATACAGTATATATTATATACCTATATATAGCATTAAAGGGCATATTTTTGGTACATCTTTAACCTTTTCAAATTTTTAACTTATTAATTTTAACTAACTTGCCAACAGCCCACTTCAGAGGTTGCATAGTTTAAGGCGCTACTATCGTAATAGACTCGACTGCCGATGACGGGGATATCGTGGTTCTATCTCGGTAGGGTGTACTTAGGGTGGTTTTCCTCCACGAAAATGCTGTTATACTTCCTCTAAATTAAACCTTCCTTATCCCTAGCCCATTAGCGTAATTATTACATAAGCGTATAATCCAAATCGGTAGTAAGACTTGCTAAACAAGAATTGTCAAAATATTGTGTTATAGTGCATAATTTTTTTACCCTTTTTGAATGCTTTAGGCAAATTCCCTTTTTCCAATACAACAAACTAGAAAAAATTTACAACTTAAATTTACCATTTAATTTCTTACTAAGAATAATAATCTCCCTAATTAATATTTTATAAAATATGTGTCTAAGTTAACATGGACTGTACCTTTCGATCGGACAACTTGTGCTATGTAATATATACACACAAACATACAGGCTGTTCGGGAACTTATAGCCCAAACTGCACATATAGCTGGTTTGAACCAAAAGTAACACAAAATCCCTGTATACTAACATCCAGAAGACTATGCTAATACCATTAAATTGTGTTCAAAGTCTCAGCGTACAGCGCCGGGAGAGCAAAGCTGTTCAAGCGTGCGTGTACAACAGGTTGCATAATAGATAAGCACGTGGCTTAGCACATGTAATAATGGAAAGCACTTGATGTAATGTAGGACAGTTAATGATGATCTTTAGAACGTATTCCTATTTCTAGATGGACTGGTGTGTTGTTTACTATTATTTGTGGTAGGTTCTGTTGCCGTGATTAAAGATGTCGAGGTGTGCAGGTAGCTTAAGTTATTCTAAGGTATTAGATAAAATGCCACCAATATAATCCATCAAAGTTATCGTTTCTTGAATGGGCGCAAATTTATTCTCAAACTGCGCCAGTTTCTTTTAGTGAATACGGATTTAGGTGCATATGCATTCAAAGTAGGCCCGACACATATATTTGCTCCTTTTGGTTAATCCAGGTCCTCGAGAATAGTTAAAAACAAATTCATCAAAAACAATTTTCTACATCCAGGCCAAAATAAAATCTGGTAGTGATTATAGTAATTTAAATACCAATAACTTAAATAATAATAATAATAACAAATGGTATAACCAGTACTACGTCTGATAACTGAGCTAAGAGTCCCGGGATGGATTCCCGGCATGGCCAAAAATAGATTTATATTAGGGAATTTGGGGCTTATACCTTCTCAGTGATGAATTAACGGCCGGGGGAGGGGGTGAGTACCATGTTTGTTAAATATTTAAGATAGTTTATAAGTCGTTTGTTTATATAATTCACCCGTTCAGAAAGTGCACGTTATATAGCTCAAGTAAATAATAATAGTAAAATAAAAATTGGTAGTAAATATCTTCACGCGGGGGAAAAAAAAGCAGACCTAACGTCATACTTTTTTTGTGTGTGGGAAATTTTACAATTTTCAACATTCATTCAGAAGACTAACTACACATTTTGAATGTGAATATATTGTATCATGTTTAACTCAATACGATACTGCAATGAGATTGGTCAATCAAGTTGTAAACTTTCCAATCACTGACAAAGTATCCTCTTATTATTATTATTATTATTATTATTAGCACCGCGTCTTACTACCCGTTCATGTTATACGCACTTACGCTAATGTGTAATGGTAGGGTGATTGCGAGATGAAATGGAGGACCTACAGTTTAACGTGGAATCCGAACCACGGTGGAGGCCTGGCATTATCCTCTTATTCTTTAACACTACTTACACTACTTACACTTACTACTTACTACATGAAAAGTACACGTTTACTGGCAATATATTAAAATAACCAGAATTGGTGGGCAGGAGGGTTATGGCTTCAATATTGTTTGGTCTGGTTTTACGGTGATTGGGAGATCTGGGTTCGAATCCTAGACGGGTGTACTGAGGAATGCTTCTTCTCAATGGTTTCCTATTCTCACTTAAAGTAAACGCAGATACCTGTACTATACATTGCTAGTAGAGCTATTATGTTCTTTCATATATATGTTCTCCTTATTATTATTATTGTTATTATTAGGTGTTCTGTCTTAGGATAGGTCCATTATTTTTGTCAGTGACCTTACACTGCCAATGCGCCCTTCTTTCATTCAAGTCACCCGATATTTGAGTCTTCCTTCTTCCTAATTCTCTCTTTCTTTACTTCTGTGACGTCATACAGAAGACAGTTCCTCTTAAGTATGTGTCCGATTCAGTTTGCTTTGTATCGAAGAATCACATCCAAAATGGTTATATTCTCACCCACTGTTCTTAGTAAATACTTCATTTGTCACCCTGTCTGTCTACCTGATTCTCCCAAGTCTTCGCCAGCAACACATTTCAAAGCTATGCAATTATTTATTTTTAATCTTTCTCAAAGTCAAAGATTATGCGCCATACAGTGCGATTCTCCAAATATAACTTTTAATAAGTTTCTTCCTCAGTTCCAAACTCAACTCTCTGGTCAGCAATAACTTCTTATTCTTGAAGGCCATGGCAATCCTCTTCTAATAATAGTCTTTAAACCCACTTCGGTGGCCGAATGATTTAAAACTTCACTCTTGTGTTGGATTGGCCTGCTGATAACGGGGGAAATAAAGGTTTGAATCCCGGTTGAGTCAGTTGAGGGTGGTTTTTACTAAAGGGTTTCCCCCTCGCCTGCCATGTAAATGCTGGTAGATTAACTAAAAAAATGCTTCCTTCCTTATCTCTGCCCAGTAGAGTAATTATCATATATATATATATATATATATATATATGCGTATAACCTGAAAAAGTAATAAGACACGGTGATAAAAAAATATTCATCAAGATCCACAAATTTTTGGCAGTAGGGAGGATAGGATGTACAAGGGGGCTATTCGCCATTTAAAATAATTTTAGAAGACACAGGATGAGGAAGGAAACCCTAAAAAATATCACGAGCACTCGCTTTGAAAGATAGTGAAAAAATAAAACACACTGAAAAGCATTAAACGGAAAAACTCTTAGTAAACCCGGACGGGATTCTAATTGAGTTCTAATTTACCGGGAGAGAGGTTCTATTTATTTGAGATATTTAACATCCAGTTTCTGAACATAATGATTCATCAGCAGCAGACTTACAAACTAACTCTATCCTAAAACATACCCTACACCCAGTTTCCAGCTCGTCAGTTTATCACAATTAAAGAGGAAACCTTAATATCCCTTCAAATGACAATTTTTTGAACATGTCTGGCATCGAACCAGAGACAGACGGATGCTACCGATTGAGCCAAAGTGTAGGAGCCGGGTAAAGTTGAGTACACTATACGAGAACACAAGTGCATGTATGTCGAGAAAAAAAGAAGAGAAAGTTGAAGTTTCGGCGATGTCCGTGAATGTCTGTCTTGACTTCGATCCGATTCCCGGCACCATCTGCGTCGCTTGATTGACAAGGGAATCAGTGGTAGTGGCAAGAATCTTCTCAACCGGTTGCCATGTTGAATTTTTCTTTGTTCTCCCTTTTATATATATTTTTTTACGATCCCTTATTACTTGAAGTGATCACAGTACCGAAGCTCTTCGTCAAAGTGAGTTGAGCTATCTATATTTTTCATCGATAATAAAATAAAAGAGAAATAGAGGAGTTTTGAATCAATAAACTCCCTGTGAAATATATCTTGACTTGAGTCAATTTCCTTTGTTATCGTCTTAGAGACCTTCTTCTTAATGGAAAATATAAAAGAAACTATATTTATTTATTCATTCATTAATTCCATTCATTTATGTTGCACTGCTGCTACTTGATAAACTACTTGAAATTAAATAACTCGCTCCATAAAGGTGTTTGAACGTCTTCTTGGGATCCCTTACAATAAACTTGATTATTTTATAGCAGACTAAAAATTGGCGTTTGACTCACAACAGTGGACTTGTGGTCAAATACGTCAGTCTTATCTAGCTTGATTTTCTAGTGGTGTAGAGATCAGGATTCATATATCGGTTAGGCGTACTGAGGTGGGTGGTTTTTATTAAATGGTTTCACAATCTCCTTACACGCACAAATGGGTACATTTACTCTTAATTCTACCTTCCTGGCCCCTAGGTAAATATTCTGATAGCCCGAACGGATAGGGGAACGCGTAGAACAAACAAATGCAGTGCTGTATATATATGATGATTATATTCTCAGCCGAGTTTTGAACCCAAAACCTTCCCGACACAAATCAAACAAGATCCGATAAAGATGATGCCTTAGCTCGAACGTTCATTGGTGCTGTTTGTCTATCCCAAAAAAATTATTCCTGTGATTAAACTAAAAACCTCATTTTAAAATAAGCTTGTTTATCAAACATTTCTCCCTCCCAAAACTATAATCCTAGCGACGCCACTGGACGTGCCACTAAACCCAATATCACCTCTGAGATAAATAAAGGTATTTTCTGTTAACACTTGCCAAATATCCTATCTTTCAGTTATGTCGGAAGGTGGAGTTCTGAGTTAAGAAGAAGCTTCTGGAAACGTCAACGAGCTAGCGTTGTAAAATTTGTCTTATGTTTGAGGGAATAGCGACCCCACGAAAACGAGAGTATGACAAAGCCGCTTCCCAGTAATACTTAATTTTATTATTTATTGTGCTCGCGGCCGGGGTTCAATCCTCGGTCCCGGCACAGATTTATCTGATTACCAAACCCTTCCTTTACCTCTGACAAGACATCTTGTGAATGTGGGGAATGCCAGGCCTCCAACATGGTTCGGATTCCACGTTAAACTGTAGGTCCTCCATTTCATCTCACAATCACCCTACCATTACACATTAGCGTAAGTGCGTATAACCCAAACGGGTAGTAAGACGCGGTGCTAATAATAATAATAATAATAATATTTATTATTTATTTATCTGAATTATAAGTATTTAAGGTGCACTTTATATACCAATTGATTATATTAGAACATGATAATTTCTGTGAGCAAGAGCAAAAGGGCCTACCAATTTTGCCGTAAAAGGGCATTTTAACATACCTTAAAGGGTTCTTTTACATCCCACAATCGACACGGGACGGACGACTTCACTTCACCTCCGAAAGGAGTTGTGCTACAGATTTTTATCGCTCAAGAAAAAAAACCTGTCGACTCCGACTGGATTTGAACCCACATCTATCGAGTACTGAGGTGAGCGCCCTACCCTAAGACCACCGAGGTCATTTTCCCTATAGTAAGCGTGGACTTACCTCATAGATGATATCCTGTGTAGCATTAGTTTCTCTCTAAAAACAAAATCACTTCACTTTTCTTTGGTACTCTCCTCTTTAACTTTCTCTGGGTCTTCTTGTTGGTCCTATGTCCTTAATGTCTGGAGAGTTACGTGCTTCAGGATCAGCGAAAAGGATCCCTGGTATTAAGTTCGGTCTCACTCGGCTTTTTAACAGCGCCGGTCTCGTGTTACTGTACAACCAGGAAATTACTGAGGAGAATCGAGCGTAGAATGTGATTTATCAAGATCTAATTAAATAAACAGGGGAAACTAACAAGAATGAATGTTTATGTGGAGTTGTTTAGGTAGCAGAGGTGATGCCTCCTTTTCAAATGGGCAGTGGCGGAGAAACAGGGATGAGGGGAAGTCACATGAATGTATTGTACTCACACTGATCTTGATTGTGTACACTCCTTTTACCGTGAATGGTAGCATTTATTTGTAAAGTAGTAATGAATAAAAAGAAAAAAACTAAAACAAAAACTACTTCCCGGTATGTTCTAGGTAGTTATGAAGAATGAGCAGCATCCCACTTGAAAAACTACTTCCCAGTTTGTTCAAGGTAGTTATGAAGAATGAGAATCATCCCACTTGAAAAACTATTTCCCAGTATGTTCAAGGTAGTTATGAATAATGAGCAACATCCTATGTGAAAAACTATTTCCCAGTATGTTCAAGGTAGTTATGAAGAATGAGAAAAATCCCACTTGAAAAACTATTTCCCAGTATGTTCAAGGTAGTTATGAATAATGAGAAAAATCCCACTTGAAAAACTATTTCCCAGTGTGTTCAAGGTAGTTATGAAGAATGAGAAAAATCCCACTTGAAAAACTATTTCCCAGTATTTTCAAATAGTTATGAAGAATGAGAAAAATCCCACTTGAAAAACTATTTCCCAGTTTGTTCAAATAGTTATGAAGAATGAGAAAAATCCCACTTGAAAAACTATTTCCCAGTATTTTCAAATAGTTATGAAGAATGAGAAAAATCCCACTTGAAAAACTATTTCCCAGTTTGTTCAAATAGTTATGAAGAATGAGAAAAATCCCACTTGAAAAACTATTTCCCAGTATTTTCAAATAGTTATGAAGAATGAGAAAAATCCCACTTGAAAAACTATTTCCCAGTTTGTTCAAATAGTTATGAAGAATGAGAAAAATCCCACTTGAAAAACTATTTCCCAGTATTTTCAAATAGTTATGAAGAATGAGAAAAATCCCACTTGAAAAACTATTTCCCAGTTTGTTCAAATAGTTATGAAGAATGAGAAAAATCCCACTTGAAAAACTATTTCCCAGTATTTTCAAATAGTTATGAAGAATGAGAAAAATCCCACTTGAAAAACTATTTCCCAGTTTGTTCAAATAGTTATGAAGAATGAGAAAAATCCCACTTGAAAAACTATTTCCCAGTATTTTCAAATAGTTATGAAGAATGAGAAAAATCCCACTTGAAAAACTATTTCCCAGTTTGTTCAAATAGTTATGAAGAATGAGAAAAATCACGTGTTAAAAATTACCTCCCAGTGCATACGTCCAAGATTCAAACCCCAACCTTCTCATTGCTAGCAAAAAAGATAGTATTAGATGGCCACCTTTATTAATTTGCTAAGTACCAATATAAAGAAACAATATAAAGAAACCAGTTATACCTACTTTATTAGCTCCTCCAACCGTCTCGGTGGGGTAGTTATCTGACGCGCTTGTTTCGTATTGAGCTAGACTGCCGAGGACGGGGATATCGAGGTTCGAATATAGGTCGGGTGAACTGAGAGTGGTTTTACACTCTCCCTCCACGCAAATGCGGGTCACTTCCTATAAATTCAATCCTCCCAATTTCTAACCCATTAGAGAAATTAGTACTTAAGCGTATAGCCCGAACGGTTGGTAAGACGCGGTGCTAAATAAATTAGCTCTTCCCATAAACATTTTATAGATTGATTCCCCCCATGTTCATACTTTTTTTTCTCTTTTTTCTCTGCAAACTCGTGGGAAATATAATTTAATGATCGATCGTGATCTGAATAAAGTGGTGTAAGCGATTGTAGGGGGACTGTGGAGGGAAGGGCCTCAAGGCAAGACAAAAAAAAAACCTCTAAAAATGAAGGAGAGAGGGAGAACTTGATGGAACTTAATGGAACTTGTGGGGGTACAGAAACGGATAATAATAGGAAGTGATGTCTGATATTGTAAAGTGTGTCCCCTGGTGTCTGATGATATGTATGGAACTAGGAGAAGAAAGGTTGTTGGAAAGGGAGTGGTTGAGGAACTTTACGAGGGAGGAAAGTTGGAGGGATAGTTGGGGAGATAACTTTAAGGGTGGTACTTGGAACGAAATTGACTCAACGCTAGTTTGTGTGTTTAAAAATTGTTATAAAAAGTGATACTTTTTTTTCCATTACTTCATTAAACACCAAGGTCATTATAGACATAATATAAAAGGTAGGAATGAGAAGGTTTATTAGGGGATATGTACCCAAATTGTCATGGAGAGAGGATGGGAAAACCACCTTCCACGTACTCGAGTAAGATTTCAATCTCGGTTTCACGTCGTTGGTAATTTCATCTAAAGTGTATAACTCGAACGGGTAGTAATATGCGGGGCTAGATAAAATAAATGATACGGAGCTCCGCACGGACTTTCTCACTCTATTTTTTAAAAATGGAGATATTTACTCAAAACTCGTAATATATGTGAAACGAAATAATATACACTAGTAAAACCAAGCATAAATTACTTTATACTTATGTAAAACTTTTTTTTTAGTCCCGGTTTTAAATTTTATAATTTTATTTTAAAAGAATTAATTGTCCTCAACTGTATGTTTGGACCGATAAAAAAAAAGATCAATGTTGGGTTCACAAGGGTCAACACTTCTTAATAAAATTTCAAATTTTGGTTAAAATATTCGACATTTTATTAGGTGTTGCAAATTTTCATGCAATCGTATTGTTATTAAATCTCATTTATAAATGTTGACCAATAAAAAATGTAAATAATGATATTGAATCTATAATTGAGATATATCATTGTTGTAAAAACATTTATCTCGATATGCTTAATGATAAACAACATAAACCTTTTGAGATACTAACTTATATTTAATTACTCTATGGCACTGGAGAATTATTGCGTTAAAACTTAAGTAGTATCTCTTTACAACTAAAGCTTACAAAATTCTATTAATATATTGGCCAATATCTCAGAACCTTTGGATTTATAAAAATATATTTTATAAACAAGTTTTTTATTTTTAATAGTACTACAAGTTTGCAATGGTAAGTTATTTAGTATCTCAAATAGTTGCGGAGATACGGAAGTTTATACTTCTATAAAGTACCCTAAAATTAATTTTCATGGAAAAATGAAAATAGCCAGTTTATTTATAATCTTAATCAACGTCAAAATTGTTAGAGCCGATTTAGAGAAAATCTCTTTTTTTTTCGCTCTTTCTTAAACTACTCTTAATTTTAAGTTTAAACAAACACAGACAGGCGGAATTGCAAATACCACTTTTTAGGATATGTGGGTCATCAGACATCGACATCCATCAATATTTCCGTTTTTTTTTACGGTCACAATACTTTATCTTTTGTGTTCAAAAAGTTAAAAAATATATATATTTGTGTAGAGCTTGAAAGTTATTGATCTTACAAAAAATATGCTTCAAACAAAATATTTGTATTATAAATAAACCTACATATTCGTAATGATAAGTAATTTCATATCTCAAATAGTTTAGGCGATATTAGAGAAAAAAAAAGATAATTTACGCAACAGACTGGAGCCCTTAAATTCATTTTGCCGAAATATTGAAAGTATCTATTTTATTTAGAATATTTGTGAATGTTTAGAAATGAAAACTAATCAAAATCTTTAGAGCAGATTTTGAGAAAATCGACTTTTTCTCGTTTTGCCCTTCAGTGAACTACAGTAGCCCCATGACTTCTTTGGTGCTGACTGACAGCTCACAGCTGACTTCTGACAGTCAACATTTAGGTATATACCTACTTTGCAGATCATATGGTTCGGCGTAGGGATACATAATTTGGTCTGGTAACTTTTCAAAGCCGTCAGTCAGCACCAAAAAAGCCATGGAGCTATTATACCTTAATTTTAGAGTAAGATATCCATTTCCAAAAATACCTCAGGGCAACACTATGAAAACCCTAGATACTAAGTTTTAGCCTGATCGGTAAAATAATTTAGGCTCTAGTTGAAGGTACACACAGACAAACGGAAATTCAAAAACTACTTTTTAGGATTCGGGGGTTCATGAAATGTCGATATTCATCAAAATCTCAAATTAATTTTTTTTGGCAATCACAATACTTTCTCTACATGTAAGATAGAGAAAAAGTAAAAATAATTGTAGATTACGAGATCTTAAGACTAGTACGCACTTGGAAACATAGAGAAACAGTTTGCAAACATGGTAAATAAAGCTGCTAACATTGTTTACAAACAGTTAAACATTATTTCTTGTCCAGGATTTGATGATCAAATATTGTTTGTTACCTGTTCATTTTTTTTTTTCTATTTCAAATTATTTTATTCTCTCTTCGAAAACTGCACACAAAGGGCCTTTGGCTTTATTCAACTGCATTAACATTAATTGAGAAATGTTCACCAATTTATTAAAAAACCTTTCATTTTTGACGCGATTTTTGTATTCTACGGATGTCACAACCAACAACAGTGTATTGGTATGAAATATTTATATCAATTTAAGATTTTTTTTTTTCCAGCTGTCCATGACATGACAAACTGGAACGAAACTGAAAAAATCGTAAGCTGATGTCTATGTGAAGAGCAAAATCAGACTAACCAACTTTGATATTTGTCAACAATGTTTGCTATCACATCAAGACACGCAAATTTTGTTTCTTGTAACCCATTTGAAATGGATAAGAAAGATTGTTTCCTTTTGGGGGAAGGCAAAGGAAACACAAGAACCTGTTTTCAAACAAATCAAAAACCATTTTCAGAAAAACACAACAACAACAAAAATTGGAAACGATAGCAACATCATTTGTAAATGCTTGTAAACAAAGTTTCCGGAAAATGTTTCCAAGAAATTACCAGGCCTTAGAGCTTCTTGACTTCTGGTGTTGGATTAACTTTGTAACAAAATGAAGTCGAACTAATCTTTTTGTAAAAACAACTTATATCTGTGCTGCGATGAATGGTTGAGTCATTCAATGTTGAATAATTAATTATTTATATATTCATGTTAGTTTTGTTATTAATGATTGCCATGTATAGCTTCATATGTAAAAGTTTTCAAACAAGTTAATATAAGTTTTTATTTTTTAATCCAAGGTACTTAATGTTCATTGAACCGACTGATTATATCAGCTCACGATAATTTATATGAGCTAGAGGGAAAGCACCTACCAATTTTGCCGAGCAAGGTATTTTCACCTACTTCCGGGTTTCTTTTACATATCACAATTGACATGAGACCGATGGCTTTACTTCACCTCAGAAGGAAGTTGTGCTACGGATTTCCATTACTCAAGAACCATCTGTTGATCCCGGCTGGGTTTGAGTCCAGGAACTTCGGGTATTAAGGAAATCACTTTACCCCAAAACCACCGCGGTCTTGATAATTTATTCAAGGAAAAACTAATCTATCTTCATGTTATGGTTCTTTTTTTGTCTTGTTTAGTTGACCAAAGAAGTTTTACCAATCGATTTAAGTAGTTGTACCCCCTAGATGTAGATGAAAGGATAATGGACCTGAGAGAGATAGGGATTAATGAAGTGGACTGGATAGAACTATCTCAAGATAGGGATAGGTGACGTACTTTTGTAAGTGTGGCAATGAACTTTCGCGATCCTAATGCCATAAAGTAAGTAAGTGTTAAATTATTGGTCTGTTGTCCAAAACTATATTGGTAAAAGGCCCTAGTAAGAGTCATAATAGTTATAAAAAATATTCAGAATAAACATTTTATTTTTATTACTTTATAATCATGAATCTGATATTTTTTCAATCATTGAATATTTTTTTTAGATTCAAGGGATTTTAGGGACCTATCGATTAGTAGAAGGCTTAGAAAATATACAATAGGTATGCAAATTAACAAATACATAATTTTGCACACAACAACTCCAAAAGCATTGTTTAATCATTTAAGAAATTCCGAAAGGACAACCTTATCTAATCCTTTGAATTTTCGTCTTTTTTAATCTGCGGGGATTGGATTTGTTTTTGAAACGAGAGTATAACTGACAGGGATTTTGAGCCCTGCACTTCCCGTTAATGGTGATCAAGTTCAAGGTATAGTACGATCTTGGTAAAAAATAACTTTTAGAAAATACAAACATATTTTTTTGGTGGTAAACATTGATAACATTTGTTAGATCGTAAGTTTTATTTCATATATAATTATATTATCATTGAAACGTGATATTCGCAGATCACATCTTGTCAATGAACATTGCTTAGTAACTTTTGTGACTTAAAAAAAGTTCCTTCCTGTATAAATCTGATTGTAAATCTAACGCCCTAAGCTGTTCAACCCTCACTGGTGGTATCTGACATTGAAGAGTAAATATTCCTTTGTTTATTATAGCTAAAATAAATACCACGTTCTGGTTTGAACAAGACCAATACTGGGTCAGAACTATGTTGAAGTGCAAATCATACCATCCCAGATATGTCCCAGGGCGATATGGCACTAAGCTGATAAACCACATATCTCCTCAAAATAGTGGACATTATTTTTACACTCTCTCGCCCCCTCTAAGCGAGCAGTATTACGATCGTAAAAATAAATAAATTGGAACTTGAGATTTTGATAAATGAATGTTGACTTTTCATGACCCACTGAAACCTAAAAAATTGTTTTCGCAATGGCGTCTGTTAGTGAGTGTGAATCTTGGCCTTGAGCCGAAACCCTTTTACAGATCGGGTTAAAACTTTGTATATAGAGTTTTCATAAATTTACCTCGGGGGATTATAACCCTTAAATTAAGGGTAGTTCACTAGAGGCTAAAAAAAAATCCGGTCTAACAATTTTGATTAAAATATAGGCATTGTTTAACATTACAAATCGTGTTGAGCTCGACTTCTGAGGGCGGGGAGATCAAGGTTCTAATCTCGGTGGGTGAACTGAGGGGGGGGGGGGG
>CABFVX010000267.1:128498-149671 GCA_902151425.1 Timema shepardi | reverse complement strand
GGGGGGTGCCCAAATGGTTTTCCATTCTCTATCCACACAAATGCGGGTTCCCTTCCTCTAATTAAACCTTCACAATTCCTAATCCATTAGAGTTGTTAGTACTTAAACGTATAACCCGAACGGGTAGTAAGACGCGGTGCTAAATATTATTATTATTTTTAACATTACAAATAAAACAAAAATTCTCATTTCCCCATGAAAATGATTTTAAGGGTACTTTCTTTACATGTGAGGAAATTTCCAATTTCAAACGTTTCTCCACAAATATTTGAGATATTAAATAACTTATGATTGTAAAGTTGTAGTAATATTAAATATACAAATATTTTGTTCGGAATAAATTTTTTTATAAACCAATAGTTTCTGAACTATGGGCCAATATTTTAATGTTTGTGTGTAGCTCATTTGAAAACAGAAATTGATTGCTATGCTTTATGGTGGACATGAGCATAATAACTATGTGTAGAAAATTAAGCTATGTTTCTAATGGAGCCATATTTGATTTATTTTGATAAAACCAAATGTGTTGGCATAAAAACTGCAAAAACACTGAAATTTCCCCTAAACTCCCACCATAAGATTAGTAGAGTGTGATAAAGTCTTTGATGGAAAAAGGGAATAATGGAGGGGGGAGGGGGCAGGAAGGTGGTGCTCATTAAACTTTCAGCGTGTGTTCCGTCGCTTGCTTCAACATCCATCCATCCATCCAGCTTCCAAACCAGCTGTTTCCTCATCGTATCGAGTAAGGATGGGCTGACAATTCAATCATCACCTCCTCCCAAAGTAAGAACGGTGTCTGCTTGACAAGAGGAGCCATTACCGGGAATGAACAACTCTTAGAATTATGAAACGCCTTCAAGTCTTGGCTGGGAAGTGTGGGTAAGTGGGAAGGGGGAGGACTTGTCTTCTCTATTGTCTTCACTACATCGTCACTTCAGATATATCGCTCCCATGTAACGTAATCGAGCGTTCCATTTACCGGATGGGATTATGTTGAATTGCCTTTCACCTCTTTTAAGTCTATTAGCTTCCGTGATTAAGGTTTAGTTTATTTATTATTAAGGAACTTATGGAGTGAAATCCTCAAGCACCATTTTATTCGTGGGTTAACGTATTAATTAGACAACTTGAATTAACAAAACCTTTACGGTAATTAGAATCAAACTCAACCACTAGAGGAAATAAGCTAAATTAAAACATACTTTTTAAGGAAGAGTATTGATTCATTAAAACAAAAGTTTTTAATATAATTACTCAAATTTATAAAAACTCTCCGAAATAATAACATGAAAATAACACGTAGCTTAATATATTTTTGGTTGATCCCATTTTATTGTCGTACATCCATTTTAACACAAGGGGTAGTTAGAGGTAATGCACCCGCATTCGCAAGGGAAAGGGATGGTAAAATCCGAGTATTAAGACAAATTAGAGAAACCATTCCCCCCAGGGTACCTAGCTGAAATTAGAACATACATCCTTTCGTCACAGGAAATGCCTTTTATTGCAGGTTTGGCACCTTAGAACGTAGGACCATCGGTCTGGGTTTTAATTTGTTTGAATAATGACACAATTTTCTTAATTAAATTTCTCGGTTTGCTGTCACTTTTAGGTCATCAACAAAACTGAGTGGTCAAAGAGGTAGACTATAGATCTAGGAGACCTTATTTCGATTCCAAGTTCGAAGGAAATTTATACAAGAAAATAATGGAACAAATTATATACATACGTATAAAATTTGCGTTCGAGGGAAAATAAATAGTTTGGTAAATACCACCTTAAGTACATACGGCTGAGACTCGAACCTCGATCTCCCTGTTATCGGCAATCAAGTCCAACACTTGAGTGACGCCTTAGACAATGTGGCCAACAATGCGTGTAACTAATTTCATTGGTATCAATAATTGTCAATAAACATTTTCAAGTATTACATTTGTTATGTTAATGTAGTAGAATAAAATAATATTTAAAATGTGTTATGATAATTATTAATTGTTTAATTTCCCACCGAAAAAAAAATCCTTTATAAAATATTTCATAACGATTCGTCTCTGAGATACCTAAATTTGGGTTTAGTTTGCAATTCGGGTGTTGTGTTTAGAACGTTTATATTAAATAGTTGCCATAAAAAAATGGTAGTGTTATTGTGAGGGCTATTCGA
This sequence comes from Timema shepardi, assembly GCA_902151425.1. Classification (NCBI taxonomy): domain Eukaryota; kingdom Metazoa; phylum Arthropoda; class Insecta; order Phasmatodea; family Timematidae; genus Timema; species Timema shepardi. Next base: position 147,510 of record CABFVX010000267.1, on the reverse strand, counting down.
ACTGTACTAGTGGTGTCGTGGTGGGGAGGATATAATTTTGAGGAAATATACCAGCGTTTTCGGGGAGGGGGAGCTGCAAACAATATTTTATAAAACATCCACGGTACAAACCTAGACGATATTTGAGCTCTGACCTCTACATCACAAACACACCAGACTAGATGACCCTGACACCTAGTCCCCCTGATCATCGATACGAGGGACAGTTTGGGCCACACTAAATCCATTATTCATGGTGATTCGACTCTACACTGTCTTTGATTTGAGATCTGTGTGCTTGGAAAGCTTACATTGAATGCTCTAAACTAAAATCATATTCTTAATCATGAAGAGTTTTGTAGATAAAATAAATGGTCGAAAATATTCCCATTAATAATTAGTTTTTTATATAAAAATATAGTTCTCATAATGGTTGAAACTACTTCCATTAGTAAATAGTTTAGTATATAAATATATAACTCCTATTTTATTATAATTGAATGCCAGGCCTCCACCGTGGTTCGGATTCCACGTTAAACTGTAGGTCCTTCATTTCATCTCACAATCATTCTACCATTACGCATTAGCGTAAGTGCGTACAACCCGAACGGGTAGTAAGACGCGGTGCTAATAATAATAATAATAATAATAATAATAATAATAATTTAGTATTATTCCCACGAAACGATTTGTATCGTTTGTAGCCGTGGTAGAAACACGTCATCCTTTTAGTTAGGAGGGAGCGCAGAGGGATTACAAAGTTTAAATGAACTCTGTGTTCTAATTAAACTGAGCACTTCAAACTTTAAAGTAGGAGTATTTTAAATAACTGGAGGGTTTTTAGTACCTTATTCTAAACGTTCAAGTATCTTTACTCAATTTTAGTCCCTCTAATTAAAGTCATGCTTTATGTGAGGTCGTTATTGCACAATTAATATAACAATATCTAATTTTGATTTTAGTACGCTTTATTCTAATAAATTATTATTAGCAACGCGTCTTACTACCCGTTCAGGTTATACGCACTTACGCTAATGTGTAATGGTAGGGTGATTGCGAGATGAAATGGAGGACCTACAGTTTAACGTGGAATCCGAACCACGGTGGAGGCCTGGCATTCCCCACATTCACAAGATGTCTTGTCAGAGGTGAAGGAAGGGTTTGGTAATCAGATAAATCTGTGCCGGGACCAAGGATTGAACCCCGGCCGCCGGCACAGAAGTCTGACACCTTACCCCTAGTCCGCCAGGTCACCTATTCTAATAAAATATTTTAGATAAAATAAAAACAATATATATATATATTTATCACTATTGTTTACTATATCTGTTGAGGTTATACGTAAACTTGACCCGCCTCTGTGCTGTAGTTAGCTAATGCGCTAGTTTAATGTTGAGCTAGACTGCCGAGGATGGGGAGATTGGGGTCGGAATTTTGGTTGGGTGAACTGGGGTGTTTTTTTTATAAACGGTTTTCTACTCTTCCTCCACTCAAAGGCGGGTTCACTTCCTCTAAATTCAAACTTCCCAATTCCTAACCAATTAGCGTAATTAGTACTTAATCGTATAACCCGAACGGGTAATAAGACGCAGTGCTAGACAATTATAGTAATAATAATTATTATATACGTATACATGATAATTATTCTAATGAGGCAGTGATGAGGAAGTATGTATTTTATTGATAATCTACCCATGGGAAACTGTTTAGGAAAAACCATCCTCAGTAGGTCCGACCGGGATTTGAGCCTCAATTTCTCCGTAATTAGCAGGCCATTCTCTAACACAATGGTGACGGCTTAAATAATTTGGCCACTGAAGCGGGTAGTAAGATACTAATGCAATTACTACTGTAAAATAGTTATAAGAAAGAAGGAATGTATGGATAAAACCATTTAATTATTCCGTTTAAATAAATGCTTATTTGGTTTCCGTTGGAATATTATTGTGGTGTTTTAAACAATTTATCAATTATTGATAATTAATTAACCCGAAAAAGCAATTGTTTATACATAATTTGGTTCAAAATTAATGATTTGCACCATAAAAATACTTAATATAAGGGACTGAACTATCAGGCGTTTCTAAATTTCCAAAATAATATAAGGGGACTTTACAAATTAAGAAATTAATAATTGGTTTTACTAATATACATAATTTACCCGGATCAAACAGCCAAACTTGGGGAAGTATTAGGGGATCAAAGAAATAGTTTAAAGTTTATTTTATTTTTTTATCTAAATAAAAACGTGATTTTGCGATAACTTTCATAAGGGATTCCTAATAGAATAAGCAAAGAAAACCTTAACAAATAATGGGTTATCTTAATCAAAATTTAATGTTGCACAACTTTTATACCTGATTTAAAAAAATAAACATCATGTTTAGTGTTATTTCACCTTTTATGCAGAAAAACATGTTTTCATTTAGTTTTATTCTGCTTGCTCACGAAGGAAATGAAAACGAGCTAATCTCTAAAGGACAAATCAAGCTAGTTTTTTTTTATCCCCTACCTCCTCCAAAAGTTTGGCTGTTTAATCCGGTTAACACCCTGTGTATTAATATTTGGTGTCACTTCATTTTGTATATTTGATTTAAGTAGCCACTAAACAGACTTGTTATTTTGCTATTTAGAGCAGAAATCTTAAAATAATATGGGTTAGGAAAATATTCTATTAAATTTATAATATTTACTTCAATTTTATAAAAATATTTTTTTGGGGAAACTGGGCTAAACCAATTAGTCCTACCACTTTTTACTAATTTATTTAAAGAGTTAATTTTCATCTCACTGCTAAATAAACTTCGTTTGTCTTAAAAAAAATCTCCAACTTACATTGTGACGGAAGTTTTTTTTTCTGGTTGGCATGAAATCCAACAAGCGTGAGTAATCAACTTTAATTAATTCCTCTTGTTGTACAACGCAAACATCAATCTCAATTATAACTTGGGAAAGGGGTCGGGGGAGTTGAGTCAAGTCCATTATGTCTGAAAAGCCTTCTGCTGAACGGGCTATACAGTCCCGCGTTGCTTTCTTGTACAATGGTTTGCCTGACCGTGCTTTGAACAGGCGCTCTCTCACGATAAGTGAAGGAGCAGAGCCGCTGACCACAACTTAGAAGTTCTTCAAGCTTGCAAATAAAACAAGAGGAGGAGGAAAATGGGAAGAATGTTCTACAGGATGCATAATTTGTTTGGAAGGGATATATTCAATAATTACTATAACTTTTCCTTTATGCCAACGATAAAACCCGATCCGATGGCCGCATGGTCAAAAGAGTCACTCTCACAATAGACAAGATTGCTGATGAAGTGGAGATCGGGATTTGATCCCAGTCAGGTGTCATAAAAGGTTTTCCACTATTCCTACATTCAAATGTAGGTACGCTCACTATAAATTCAACCTTACTCATTCCCTAGAACATCAATGTAATTATTATTATTATTACCGCGTCTTACTACCCGTTCAGGTTATACACACTTATGCTAATGTGTAATGGTAGCGTGATTGTGAGATGAAATGGAGGACCTACAGTTTAACGTGGGATCCGAACCACGGTGGAGACCTGGCATTCCCCACATTCACAAGATACATTCACAAGATGTCTTGTCAGAGGTGAAGGAAGGGTTTGGTAATCAGATAAATCTGTGCCAGGACCGAGGATTGAACCCCGGCTACCAGCACATAAGTCTGACACCCTACCCCTAGACTGCCAGGTCACCCAGTAATTAGTAAAAAAGGCGCATAACCCAAACAGGTAATAGGACGCGAGAAAACCAAGATTGCAATAAAATATTATTATTTGCACTAACAAATTTTATTTAGGCTATTTAGGATAGAAATAGGGTCGCATAGGTCCAGTATGATCCTCCTTAATCACGTGTTTGATTTAACAAAGTGCTATAATATAGTAACAAATCCTTATTCTGTTTTGTAAATCAGACGTTGATTCCGTCCATACCTCTGAGGGTCCTGGGATTAATTCACGGATAGTCATCAAGTGGATGTTAGTGAGAATCACTAAATTATTATTTCACACCGCTATTTAAAACTGTTATTGTAATCCATTTTTAACTGTTATTAAAATCGATTTCATACACCTGTCTAGAAATGTTATTAGAGTATATTTAACACCTCTGGAGATAACATCTCTTATGATAGTCTATTTAAAACTACTGGAAAAAAAAAATCACAAAAATCTATTTAACACCCCTGGTTAGAATTGTTACTAAAGTACATTTAACAACCCTGTTAATAACTGTAATTATGCTCTATTTCACACACCTGGTTAGAACTGTTATTATAGTCTATTTTATACCCCTGGTTAGAACTGTTATTATAGTCTATTTTACACCCCTTGTTGGAACTGATATAGTATATTTGGCAGTCCTGGTTAGAACTGTTAGCAGAGTGTATTTAACACCCCTGTTTATACCTTTTATTAGTGTATATTTAACACTCCTGGTTATTACTGTTATTAGAGTTTTTTATTTCACACACCTGGTTAGAACTGTTATTTGAGTATATTTTATAACTTAGAACAGCTATTATAGTCTATTTAAAGCCCCTGGTAAGCACTGTTATTAGTGTCTAATTCACAGCTTAAACTGTTATTATATTCTATTTCACACTCCTGGCTAGAAATGTTAGCAGAGTGTATTTAACACCCCTGTTTATACCTTTTATTAGTGTATATTTAACACTCCTGGTTATTACTGTTATTAGAGTTTATTTCACACACCTGGTTAGAACTGTTATTTGAGTATATTTTATAACTTAGAACAGCTATTATAGTCTATTTAAAGCCCCTGGTAGGCACTGTTATTAGTGTCTAATTCACAGCTTAAACTGTTATTATATTCTATTTCACACTCCTGGCTAGAAATGTTATTAGAGTTTATTTAACACCCCTAACTAGGACTGTCATTATATTGTGTTTAACACCCCTGTTTATACCGGTTATTAGTGTCTATTTCACAACAAAAAACTGTTAGAACTTTGATTATAGTCTATTTAACATCCCTGGTTAAAACTGTTATTATAGTCTAATTCACACTCCTGGTTAGAAATGTTATTAGAATTTGACACCCCTGGCTAGGATTGTCATACCTGTTATACCTGTTATTAGTGTCTATTTCACAACTTAGAACTGTTAGAAATGTTATTAGAGTCTATTTCACACCCCTGGTTGGAACTGTTATTGGAGTTTATTTAACACCCCTGGTTAGAACTTTTAGATGGAAACTATTCCGAAGTTAGTGGGGGCTGTAGACATTTAGAAGTTACCATTTAACAGGGTGTCGGATGGAAGTTGGAAAGTGTGCGTGCACACCGGAGAAGAAAGGGGATAAAAAAAGAGGAATGCGTTCGGAAGGAAAAGGCTCTCTAAAACTGTTTGATAGCTTCGCCAAAGCTGTTCGTGAAGCGATTGTATGATTTATTAAGAAATTACGCACAGATGCCAACCACCAAACCATTTTCAAACGTGTATGATTTACTAATTTTTTTTTCTTTAAAATAAACGACACATATTTGTAACATAAACTTTTACTTATAGTGTTGGTTAAAAAAAACACATGAAAAAACTTAAAAGTTTATGAATTATCTCCTGCCTCCCCCCGAACCTTTAGGTCCTAGGAAGTATGAAATCATAGTTTCTTTTTAACCAACTTACAAATACAATTGCATGTATTGCCTGATTTTCTTACGTAGACCTTTCAGAAATTCCTTTTTCACAACCAAAATAGTGGGATTTTGGTAAGAAAAAAGATATTTGTAATAGTTATTCGTATTAAGATCGGGATATACTTGACCAACAGCGCAATTAGTTGTTGCTATTTGTTGTTGAAGAAAAAGCTAGCTCATTAAATCAAAGATATAAAGACAAAAGGTATTATTCATCTCAAATAATTATGTTTCACATAGACACGGACAGAATGGTAAAATCCGCCCTTTTTATGTGTTCTGGGGCAGATAAACTGACAAAATATATCACAATATTGATCTGGATGGGTAGTAAGACATGATGTAATAAAACACAATATAAACTTTTTTTTTTGGCATAAGTTATTCTTAACAAGGAAATTCAAAACTCCAAATGTAGAAAATGTTCTCTATTTCCCCAGATGTAAAAACAAATAAATAAAAATATTGACATTTTGTTTTATGCTTTGTTGCATTCGTTCCATCGTAGATCTTAGCAAGTTAAGTAATGTATGATGAAGTTATGCTGAAACCCACTTCGGTGATCTCAATCAAGGTCTAACGCGCTACTCTTGCAGTAGACTAGACTGCTGATGACTGGTAGATCGATGCTAGAATCTTAGTAGGGTACTGAAGGGTTTTTTCCCAAAGGTTTTTCACTCTCCCTCCACGCAAATGTGGGTACACTTCCTTTAAATATAGCCTTCCCAATCCCTATAACCATTAGCGTAATTAGTACATGAATGTATAACGCGAACGGGTAGTAAGACGCGGTGCTTAAAAAAAGTCACACTGAAATAGAGTGTAAGTAAGCCAAGTAATGGATTCCCGAGTGCATCCGCCGTATTGAATGTAGTTCAATGTTGACCAAACCTCCTTTAGAGTGGAGAGTCGCAAATTATCCCTACTTACTTGAAAGATCTGTTGTTTCTAGCTAATTGATTAAGAGAACATAACAATTAAGTGTAATTAATACCAACATACATGCTGCGAGTAATTGAATTACGAACGTGTGGGGGGGAGGACCACATCTCAATTAATACAAATTAGTTGGAAAACATCACCCAGACACGTGAATTGAATCAGGAAACTTTCCTTTATCGTGGTAATGTTATGTTACTCAGCTATCCAGGATTGTTTCCATGCTCAGGAGACTATTCTTCACTCATAGTTCGAGGCTGAGTCTGTGAGGGATTCGTGGAATCATCAACTACATATGAACGACCAATAGTATCGCGAGCTATCAGATACCGCCATTTGTGGCTCAGTAGGGCCGTTATGCTGCCAAGTATACAATACAAGATTGTCCGGAGTCACATATGGCTGTGGTCTAGGGGTAAGGTGTCGGACTTCCGTGCTGGGGGTCCGGGGTTCAATCCTCGGTCCCTGCACAGATTTATCTGATTGCCAAACACCTTCCTTCACCTCTGACAAGACGTGTATTAATCACAACTTGTGAATGTGAGGAATGCCAGGCCCTCCACCGTGGTTCGGATACCACGTTAAACTGTAGGTCCTCCATTTCATCTCACAATCACCCTACCATTACACATTAGCGTAAGTGCGCATAACACGAATGGGTAGTAAGACACGGTGCTAATAGTAACAATAATAATAACTCTCCGGTGTAAAACTATATAGAGTTACGTGAATATAGGTAAATTAACCCTATTACTTAAAATGCCTAAGCCACGCATAGGTACTTATTTTAACTACATCCTTTGATGAAGTAACGGACGCAACTGAATTTCTACTCAATTCAGTTAATAATTTCATCGAATGATACGTGTTCGGGAGAAGATTACGCGTTTCCGTATCTGCGCATTCTTAATCTTCACTATAGCCTGTTAAATTTTTTGGTCAGCCATAGGTTCCCAACATTATCTTAAGATAGTTCCACAGATGCACGATTCATCCACCATTATTCGATGTTTGCTAGTGTGGACACCATATTCATATTCATGCAAGAATATTTGTCATGCTTAGTGATTAACGAACAATGTTCAGCCTAGTGTCGGTAAACTAAAGTAGCTCCATGGCTTCTTTGGTGCTGACTGACAACTCACAGCTGACTTTTGACACTCAATATTTAGGAATATACCTAAATGTTGACTGTCAGAAGTGACAGCTGCTAAACACATGTTTTTGCAGATCATATGGTTCGGTTTAGGGATACATAATTTGATCTGGTAACTTTTTAAAGCTGTCAGTCAGAACCAAAGAAGCGATGGGGCTACTGTACCACACATCAAAGAGGACGAATATTCACCTGTGAGAATGTTGGTACAGAACTTTACCTTGCGGTGGGTTGTTGAGTTCAATACAAGTTCGACTGCACCATCGCAAAATTAAAGAAGAAAAAAAAAAGTTCGCTTATGTCATTTTTTTTCAAATGCTTTTAAAAATAGAAAAAGCAATAAATGAGATCAGGAGCGGATGAAGATGAGATATTTGAACCTAAATGGTTTGCTTCCAAGGTCATGAAAAATAATATTTTCTTGCACCCGTTTACCCCTGTATCACTACATTGAATACAGAGGTAAGGTAAATAAATAGCTTTCACACAATTTATAACATTTATTTAACTCTTTAAATAATATTATATTTTACATTATCGTTTGCTCTTACCATGGTGTGCCAGCATGTTTGTTACGAATAACGATTATAGAATATGTGTGGACAGAAAATGTGACAATTAAGGACTTTGATTATTTGTGAGGTCACGGCAAGTCAAGATAGATTTCCCAAGTTAGTAAATTTAAGTTTTATTCGGCGAATTTTAAAGATATAACGTTAAAACTAGGTCAGGGCCGATGCCGTTAGCCGATCCAATTTATCAGCCGATATTGGCACAATCGGCCAAGAATAATAGTTTTTTTTTATCATTCATATCTTTTAACCCGATAATTCCAAGTCTATAGATATATTTTAAATTTTCAAGTAATGAAAATATAATTCATAGTTCAAACAAAAATATTTAAATACAGTCACTAGAATTTAAACATAAATTCTTTAATTCCGCGTTAGATATTTTACTTTATAATAAACAACAAAACCAACATTCTAAACCAAATAAACCATTCAATTTTATTTATCTTAAAGGTTTATTTTAAATGATCAAATAATTGATAAATATATTAGAGATAAAGATTTCCTCAAGTAACAAAGTTAAACACTATCAAAGACAATATTAGGTGTGCCAGTATGATTTTACTTGTTGTGGATTTATCACAAGTTAAAAATACATCATATTACGGTGCGTGGCGATTACTGAGCGCTCTACGATCCGCTCGATCGACTGAGCACTCCCCGAGATCAGTTCTTAGAGACCGTTCAAGCGTAATTTGGAAGTACCAGTTTACCGCTGTTATAAATAATAGTTGTTTAGTTATTTTGTCTTTTGTCTTAGAATCAATATAATAATTAAAAGAAAATAAATCGGCATCGGCTACTGGCAATATCAGCAATAACATATCGGCTACTGGCAATATCAGCAATAACCTATCGGCTACTGGTAATATCAGCAATAACATATTGGCATCAGAAATATCAACAATAACATATCGGCTACTGGCAATATCAGCAATAACCTATCGGCTACTGGTAATATCAGCAATAACATATTGGCATCAGAAATATCAACAATAACATATCGGCTACTGGCAATATCAGCAATAACATATCGGCTACTGGTAATATCAGCAATAACATATCGGATAATTGCAATATCATTAATAACATATCGGCTACTGGCAATATCAGCAATAACATATTGGCATCAGAAATATCAACAATAACATATAAGCTACTGGCAATATCAGCAATTACATATCGGCTACTGGTAATATCAGCAATAACATATCGGATAATTGCAATATCATTAATAACATATCGGCTACGGGCAATATCAGCAATAACATATCGGCTACTGGTAATATCATCAATCACATATAGGATAATGGCAATATCAGTAATAACATATCGGCTACTGGCAATATCAGCAATAACCTATCGGCTACTGGTAATATCAGCAATAACATATCGGATAATGGCAATATCTGCAAAAGGACGTATCAGCCCAGCCCCACTTAAAACAAAAAACATAAATCCTTAAATAATACTTAAAATACTACAGTGTCCGAGGTAACATATGTTTATCTAAGAATAGGAAACAAGAAAAATGTAAATCTAAAAGCTAAGTTAATATTTTCAAGGAGAAAATAGTATAGAGTGTGTGTGCACTTGTCAGAGAAAGTGTGTTATAAGCAAATAATCAAGAGACCTCAAAGGGTAAACATATACATTTTTTCCTCTATTTTTATTTCATACGCTGGTGTCTAAATGTGATAATGCTTAGACTGCTTAGGTGCGTCAAGTTAAGATGCAATCAACCCGCTTCGCTAAATTGCTTCGAACTCTCCAAATAAGCAATGTCGTTAATTGCACATGAACATTTGGTCACGTACATCAATGAAATGTAACCATTAGTCGTCAGCGCTTGTGTGCAGCCGTCTGTAGTGTAGCTATAGCCAGTCTGTATTTCTGTTCATCGATCCATTACCAAACATTGTTCGTGGTAGTGTGTGTACCACCATAAAATGCAACAATAAAAAGAACTAAGAAAACCTGCGTGCTGCAAGTGCGATTGTTAATGTTAGTTACACAAACCTTTTGAGCGTTGAGTGATGACAAAAAAAACAACTACTTGTGTGTGTTTAGTTATCAGTTCACATAGTGTGTTTATCAGTTCACATACAAAGAACCTTTATACTCTTTGTTTTGAAGGAATCGATTCAATTTTTTGCTATCTATATTTATTTTATCTACAAATGTGTTTCAAGTGGAATTATATGGTGTGAGTTAAACTTTTCATCAAGTGTGGAGGACACATTAAGGCAGCCGCCTCGGTCAGAGAGACAATATCAATCGCTGTCAGGTCACATGACTTAAAACACAATGATTGATGTAGTTTTTTTTAGAACTACTACTCTATTATGTCTAAGCTTATACTTCATTTTGACCTTCAATCACAGCCACCCTTTGACATGTCAATAAGATAGAAGGGAAAGAAAACTAAGAAACTTCTTACCGCAAGCTAAAGAGTAAAGCTCGCTACTAGTTCTCAAATATCTCAAAATTTTCTGTTGTGAGCCTATAGAAATTTATTGTATTTGTTATAGTAAGGATAAATCTAGAGCCTTTTTTCATCAAGAGTAATTTAATAGCTCTACAAATATGCTTAAAAAGTCGTTGAAAATTAAATAATGTTACATTTTCACAAAACTTTTTTACCATTAATAAATCTCAAACTATATGATTTTTGAGAAAATAGAACCCTGTTGGAATCTTTCAACTTCATTTTGGCGTGAACCATATTTTTAAATAACGTATCGTAGAATTAAATAGTGGGTTAGAGTTAAACGTCTGCATGGCAATTTCTCGCTTACCAAGGTGGACTCCCTTATACACTTTTCTAATCGGACTTGAAACTAAACAAATTAGTTATCGGTATTCAAGCAATCATAATATGTATGTCTCTAGCCATAGCTTACATTTCCAACATTAATTTCATATTTAACTATCTAATTACCCATTATTCGTATGAAATGTGTTTTATAATACAAAGCTATATATAGGAATCTTTCAAAGTCGGCGCAATAAAAATACAATAAGCAGAAATTGTGTAGTAGGCTAAAGATAAACGTTACTTGGCCGTAATATTGAAACCAAACGGTGGCGGTAAATAATTTTAAGGTGTGCAGAAGGGAGCGCAAGAATTTTTACAGTTTTTATAACATTGCATCTTTTTGGCCTAAATAAATCAAATATTCCTCCAGTAGCAACATAGAGTTTAGTTTTCTGCACATGCTAATAGCAAAATATCTTGAATATCTGTCAAGGGTGTCCTGGAATTTTGTAAAAACTTTTTAAATAAAGAGAAAAAGTTTTGACAAAATTGCAGGATACCCTTTACAGATATTTAAGATCAGTTGATACTAGCATGTGCAGAAAACTAAACTCTACGTTGCTACTGGAGAAATATCTGATTTATTTTGGGCAAAAAATTTCAATTTTATAAAAACTGTAAACATACTTGAGCTCCCTTTAGCCGCACCTTAACTAGCCTACATGTTAAACGGACGTCAGAGCTATGTATGCCCATACTAGATTTCAGCACAATCGGTGTAGTGATTTTTGAGCGAGTGAGCTAAAACAAATCAACGCATGGTCTTGCAGATCATACGGTTTTGGAATCGTAGATTTTCCTATCTGTCCCCCCCCCTACCATAGATAAGGCTAAGGTGTGAATACCTCCACCAGAAAGCCAACTACCATAAGGTGAATCGCATTCACGCGATACGCCACACTGCATTCGGTGTTAGAGAAATCCTTTCTTCACATTTAGTTTGCGTGACTACCAATGAGAGCTGCAAAATATTTAAATAATAATAGTAACATATTCATAAGATACCCTCCCAATAACCGACTCAGGGTTTTCCAAGCAAATATGATTATATAGTCTAGAATCGGACGTCAGTCAATCTTCCATTTGATCTGAATTGCTTGTTATTCATACTCCGGGAGATCGGTAGAATTTCGAGACTAGACTTTAAATATTAACCCTAGTCATGTAGTCTAACACTCCTCTAATCAATTGGACACAGGAGTGATAATTCCTCCTATCTCCTCCTTCAGTTAATAGTCAGCTGTAGACTAGATTGCTGATGACAAGGAGACCGGAGTTCAAATTCCGGTCGGGTGTAGGCCTACTGAGGGTGGTTTTCCTAGATGGTTTCTAATATATATATGTGTGTGTGTGTGAATGCGTGTAAAATTTCTTTAAATTCAACCTCTAAGCTCCCTGGATCATTGACATAATTAGTAATTATGCGTATAGTCCGAACAAGTAGTTAGACATGGTGCTAAGAAAATACCGTTAGATCAACCCACTTCATTGGCCAAATGATCTAAGGCATCAATCGTGTTAGACTGGCCTTCCGAAGACGAGAAGATCGGAGTTTGAATCCTGGTCAGGTCTAATGAGTGTATTTTTATTTCTAAAGAGTTTGTCTCTCTCCTTCCATGCAAATGCGAGTAGATTACTTCTAAAATGGTTCCTTCCCCATCCCTGCCCATAAGAGTAATCTGCATATGTGCGGACAGCCTGAACAGGTAGTAAGAAGTAGTGATAATAAACAAAAGTCAGATCACCCAATACCTTATCTCAGATGAGAACGTGTCCGCCTAGCTAAGATAAAAGTCCTGGGTTTGATTATAGGCATGACCGAGATATTTATCATTGTTAAAATGAGGGTTTCCCTTTTTACAGTGATAAATTAATGGTCGGGAGATGTGTGTTGTGTTTATTTTAGATTTAAGTTAATTTAAAAGTTGTGTGCTGATTTAATCAGTTGGTTTAGAAAATGTACGTTAATACATACCACAAATAATAAACAAAATTACATAAAAGCTGAAACTTCGAACACTGATTTCTCAAGTGCACAGAATGCTCTCTTTTTTTTTTTGCAATGGGGGTGGTCCAAAAGGGGATCCAGCACACAACTATCACGTGGATATATATATATATATATATATATATATATATATATAGTCTTGGCCTATGTTGCATGCCATATTTATGAGAAAATTCCAAAACTGGGAAAAAATAAAATACCGATTGCCTGGCAGAGCCATGGACATACTTCCAGTGACATTTTAGAAAATATTCTAGAAATGAAATAAAGTGAGGAGCATAATATAATAGTAATAGATGAGTCTTGGATGGATGTTATATTTAATGGTTTTCAGATTATTACATTAAAGAATTACTACCTTTATATAATCTTTGATAAATCAGATAATGACAGAATTTGCCTGGCAGAGTACACAATAAATAACATGAAATAATTAAAATGGATACAGTACAAATATGACTGAGATAAGGTAATTATGTGTAAGGTTTAATGGTTGTAAGATGATAAAAAACAGGCCTATATTAACAATATAACGTTGAATAAATTATATAAACCCGTGAAAAAAGGTATACACAATAAAATAAATAAACACTTTAAAATGGCTAAAGTAACATATGAGAGATTAAAACAGAAATATATTGATTGATTAAAAATGTATGAGTGACATTCTTGAAATGATTATAACATATAAAAATATAAACTAATTCTATTCGCTCATGTGGAGAACTAAATGAATCCATAAATGTATCAAATTAACAATTAAAGTAAATAACATATTTTATGAGAGTTGATAGAAAATTCAAGTGTAAATAATGACAAAACATATGTCAAATAGGAGAATGTTATTAGAATGATATTAGAATAAGTGTTTAAAATATGGTTAACCCATCACTAATTATAGGAAGCAAAATTTAATTTAATTATTTCAGGTAGAAATTTAAAAATATTAGCTTTAAATTCGAGATCTTATCTTGTTAGAAAACAAGACTTCCTATTATAGCTAATATCCTCAAATATTTACACTTAGCCTGAAACTATTTATTTAAATTTTGATTCCTATAATCACTGCTGGGTTAAACATATTTAATTACTTATTCTAATATCAAGGATTTTAATAAAATTCTCCTATTTGACATGTTTTTTCATTATATATACTTGAATTTTCCATCAACTCTCATAACATATTTTATTTACTTTAATTGTTAATTTGATACATTTATGGATTCATTTAGTTCTCCACATGAGCGAATAGAATTGATTTGTATTTTTATATGTTATATATTCATTTCAAGTATTTCATGCTTACATTTTTAATAATTTCTATTTTAACCTCAAATATGTTTCTTTATTCAATTTAAAGGGTTTTTTTGGTCATATTTCTGTGTATATTTCCAGGTATATTCATTTTTATCTAATTTAGTAAATTTTATCTTGTTAATATATTTTTGGATCATCTTACAAACATTAAATCTGACACATAACTACCATATCCCTGTCATGTTTGTACTGTATCCATTTTAATTATTTCGTATTATTTATTGTGTACTCTGCCAGGCAAATTCTGTCATCTGATTTATCCAGTATTATATCAAGGTAGTAATTCTTTAATGTAATCATCTGAAAACCATTCACTCTAACAATATATATCCAAGTCTTTTTTACTATAATATTTTATTGTGCTATTCCTGGCAAATATAAAATATAAAGCATAGTTAATTTAACTTTAACAATCTTTTAAAACCTCCCCCTGGGTATCGAAGTTTAACTATATAATTAATGATGTGAGGAGACTAACGCACACGCTGTATATCGTGAGCGATTGAACTAAAAGATGTAGTCCGCGAAATACTGAACTAGATAAATGAACTGCTCATTACGGTGAACTGATTAGCTTTTAAATGTTCACAGCATTGGACTGTTTTACCCTTATATAATTCTACCCGTCGAGGAAAGGGAAAAAATAAGGTTAGGAAAAACTCTGCTGGCTGGTTGTTTGAGCGAGAGAGTGCGATATTTGAAATGAATGTGGGACAGAGTGAGAGCATACATAAAATAAAATAAAAAGGAGTCGAAATAATAAGAAAGTGTCGTTTCTATGGCGATGTCCGATACTTCCACGACCTGTAACATATTTTTTCCTGGAACGACGAGTTTCTCCCCCTTCACCTCATTCAACTTCAAAAGGAGAGAAACATTCAACGATGTTGTCGGCCACAGAGAGTCTCGGTGAAAAGGTCGTCATGGTAACAAAGAATAAAAAAAGAGGAATTTATTATATTGTCTGATGATACTATTTGAATGATATATAAAAAAAATGAGTTCACTTGTTTCATTTTGTAACAGCTATATGAAACATAACACACATCTGGCAAATTTATTTTAAAAACACTTTTCTTTTTGTTAGAAGTGTTTGTGAGGGCTGGGAGATGGAAGGTGGGGGGAGGGGGGATTGGGAGGCTACAATTCCTACTTTTCGTTAGGGTTATCCATAACTCACACTATTTTAAGGCGTAAGGTTAAGCGTATACATACGATTTTTTGTCACGACTAAACGGTTAAGTCGTGGACTCACGCATACCAACGATAGTCGAGGCTCATATATTTTTAAAAACTAAAATCTTGAAAACGATTTCAAGAAAATAAATTCAACGTGGTTGTGGAAAAAGATTTCCTAATTATGAAGATTGGATAGTAATGCCTTTCTATGGAGTAGCTGATGCAGCTTTTGGACTGATAGATAGATAATATTTTGCGGCCCTTTGCAAAAAAAAAAAGAAAAAATTAATCGTACAGCAAACAAATTATTTTATTACAGACATACAAGAGCCCGCCGAATGGTGGAATGCACCTTAGGCATATTGGCCAACAAATGACGTACATTCCATAGGCCCCTTGGCGTTAATGTAGACTTTTGTGTAGAAAACATGTTGTATTTTACATAATTATATAAGCACAACGGACGGAATTAAATTTTCAGATACACTTTGTTAGTGTCCATTCGAAAATATTAAATGTGAAAATGTTCATAGAGGAAGACATCTCGCAGGGGAAGTGAATGTTCGCCAGTATTTGTCATCTTATTTTGTTTCCCCGCAATACGACGAGACATGAAATTATTTACGGATACTGTATAGGTATAATACAAATTTCTAATTTAATATTATATATTTATTTATGTTAGACTTGAAAAATATCTATGCACATCAAAATAATAATAAAGAGATATAACTTCAATTTTTCCTTTACTTTCTGAATTTAGTTCTGCCCAATCAAAAACCACTTCACCGCAAACTTCCTTCCATATATATATATAAGTTAATGTCGAAATACTCCTTTATAGTTTTTAAATAAAGAGCAGGTCGCTTCTCTATTACTTCAATGAAGTTTTCAATTTCATCTGCAATTACTCCTGCCACAGCACTGGAAATTGATCATGACCTTTCCATGAGCCAATCAGACATCGAATGAACAGTGGACCCACGACTGTTTAATTACATCGCAAGAATGTGGACGCCAATACAAGCCTGTGGATATAGCGTTTGTCTAACGATAGTTTTTCGATCGCTTAGTCATAAAAACTCATCGACTGACTTTTGATTTTTCTGTATTGTTACAATTGTATCGCTGGTATGCGCACTCCCATATGATACATTAATCTTTTGATGAACGACTAAACAGTTGAACAATTAAATATCGTATAAGAACCTCACCCAACCTACACGTGGGATAGTAATTAGAAAACAGTAAAAAAACAACCACCATACAATGAGCTACAGTCCATTTTTATAAGAAGGGTCTCTTTGAAAATCGTACACCTTTTTTTTTGGCCAACATTGATAACATTTGACCATCTTTTATGTGTTATTTTTAATGTATCAATAATACCTATCAAATGTGATAGCTGCAGATCATTTGACCAGACGTATGAACACGTGAAAATAGATATAGTAACTTTTCTAATTACAGCTTAGGGGCCTTTCTAATAAAATTGGACTGTAATGACATGTTCTGCCCAAAAGTATCAATTACGCTCTTACAATTACTACCCCAGGATTGGGCGGCAATTATTACGTGTGTGTTTGTTTATTAATATAATTGGTATTTATAGCCCTGTGATCGAAAGCACCAATTATAGTGATATCTCTTACACTTATGAAATGAGTAAGACCTTTAAAAATTCACGCGATTTATAAGATGATTTTATCTTCAGCACCGAAGATATGAGATTAACAAATTTACTCTTTAACATTTTCTGTGTACTCTATGGATATTACACGTTCTCTAGATTTATGCTACTGGCACTGTATGTATTCATACGCACAAGTGGCTTATATATTACCCACCCCTTGCCTCTTGGACTCCTTGTCACCAGTGTCAAAACCAACTAATAGAAAGAGTCCTGGCGACAGATGTTGTGAAATCTAGCTTCCTATTGGGTAGAGGTAGCTAGCTTCACTTGCTTTTTGGTTAACACCACGAAGTTGATTTTTGAAAGAAAAAATAAGTCTTACAGTGTAATCTATTGACATTGGTTCTGAAAAGTACGTGATTCTCCATGGATGAAGTATTAAAAGAATATTTTATATACAATACTTTAAAGAAAAATGCACTGCATCCATGATTTTTTTAATATAATAGTAGAGGGGTCCAAATCAGTATCATTACAAAATTAAAAAAAACATGAGGGTGTAAGTAAGATAAATTGAAGTTACATTTTCTAAAAGTGCTAATGTAAAACCGTTAGGTAGGAAACTACATTAATAGTAGAAAATAAGGAACGATTTCTCATTGATTGATTTATTTGTTTGTTTGTTTGTGGAACAGTATAATATTATGTTGGTAATAAATACTAGTGCATTTCTCATCGCTGAAATTTCTCTTTGGTGGTCAGAATAAGTGCTGTCACTTTTATAATTAACTTAGTTTTTAAGTCATGTTTTAATATAATAAGTTTGTTAAAAAGTGAACTTTCAATAACACTAATAATAAGTGTATTCATTATTTGGTTGAGGAAGTAATATTTTTATTTATTCATTTATAAATCTATTTGAGATTTGTTCTAAAAGTCAATAATCAATAACTTACTAATTTGTTAACTTAATAATTATGTTTTTAAATAAGTGAGTTTTAAAATAAATGTTTCTTAAGAGAGCTTGACTGTAATTTTCTATTAATTTTTACTTTCATTCATTTGTAATTTAAAAAAAAACACTTTTCTAACCTTCAATACGGGCAAAGTTTATAATTTGTTAATCTGTAAAACAAAATAAGATTATTAATTTGAAGCTTTCTTAATAAACATCGGTCTTATTAAGGAAATTCACAAAAAAAGAAAAATTCCTTAATCTATATGGTTTACTTTTATATTAAATTCCAACATTAATACTAAACAGAAGCACAGTATTCAACTATTTAGCAGATTTTTATTCAATTATTTTGAATATTCGAAAAGTGAAAATTAATTACAAATTGAATGGAGGAAGAAATTATTAAATATTCTTAAATCAAATAATACATATTTTTAATCCTACATAGTTAATTCTATTTAATACTCGTTTTATATCAGCCTGCTTTCTGTTAAAACTGATTTTAAAACGAAGTTATAATAATTATAAATTAATGCAATTATTGAGAAATGATTAACTTTGTCACCAGTAGTTAATTCAATGAAAGCTCGCTTTGAAATGACATAATATAATAATAATATTATAAACATCAATCGTAGCCTCGTAGTAGAAAGATTATCCAGTACTAATTAATGTACAGTCGCCCGGGTGACGCCCGAATGTACTAATCGTACATTCTTTACATGTCCCGATAAGATGAGGTGATGGCGATAGTACGAGGGGGGGGGG
>CABFVX010000267.1:113111-128426 GCA_902151425.1 Timema shepardi | reverse complement strand
GGGGGGGGGGGAAGAGACCAGTGGAAACATATAAACAAAACTTAAGCCCAATTAACCAAACCCTGGTGACTTTTGGGGGTAGTTTCCCTTTCAGGAAAAATACCCAAGGTACCATTCGGGAATCTAGCCCGGGACCCCAAGACCCGTAGCCAGGCGTTTTTACCACCACACTATGAGGGATTTGTAATGAAATTAGAGAGTGGAATTCGAATGATTCGAATTTGAATTCCCTGTTTTATGCGACGATGTTGGTTTATCACACGCAATTTTACGTCTTAAAGGTAATTTCTGGTGAATTTCGTTTTCATTACTTTTCTCATCTCCATAATTTTGAGGTCATTGTTCCTGAAAGATAGGACGGGTAGTAAGACGTGGCTCAGTGCTAATTACTTTGGTGAAGTGTACCTTTAACCACAAAAATATTCAGTGCTTAAAAATCAACCTGATAAAGCCCGATTTGTTAGAAAAATAATTGGTACGTTGCACCGATCAGGCTTTCTTGATTATTTACCTAAAAATGGAGACACTTATAGTAGCCCCATGGCCTCTTTGGTGCTGACTGATAGCTCACAGCTGACTTATGACAGTCAACATTTAGGTATATACCTGAATTTTGACTGTCAGAAGTGACAGCTGCTAAACACATGTTTTTGCAGATCATATGGCTCGGTGTAGGGATATATAATTTGGTCTGGTAACTTTTCAAAGCTGTGAATCAGCACCAAAGAAGCCGTGGGGCTACTGTACATATAACTTGTAAGATATGTGAAACAAAATAATATACATTTTGCAGAGATAAAAAGGAAACCAGAGCATCACATTCCACCAATAAATATTAATAAAACATTATACACTGTCACTGAAACATAGAGAAAAAAAATAACATATTTGTTCACCAAAGAGCATTGCATTCAACTCTTCATTTTACAAACCTACATTAAAAAAATTTTTTTTGCCAAAATATTGGAAACTATTGTCTTTAAAAATATATTTTTCAAATAAGAGTTTTTATTTTATTTAGAATGTTGCTACAACTTTGCAGTGAAAAGATATTATTTACTTCAAATAGTTGCAGATATATGATTAAAATTGAAGATACCCGATTATTTAAATAAATTATTTTTTCCGTAAAAATTAGATTCACCGTTTTATTCATAAAGTTAAACAGGCTCTAGATATGAATAAGATACTTATTATTATTATTATTATTAGCACCGCGTCTTACTACCAATTCGGGTTATACGCACTTACGCTAATGTGTAATGGTAGGGTGAATGTGAGATGAAATGAAGGACCTAAAGTTTAACGTGTAATCCGAACCACGGTGGAGACCTGGCATTCCTCACATTCACAAGATGTCTTGTCAGAGGAGAATGAAGGGTTTGGTAATAAGATTAATCTTTACCGGGACCGAGGATTGAACCCCGGCCGCCAGCATAGAGGTCTGACACCTTACCCCTAGACCACCAGGTCACCCAATAAAATACTTGGTTAGATTATATCCGTAGGTAAAATATTATTTAAATACTCTAAGCGTCTCTGGTACAATTAATTGTACGAGCGTTCGCTCCCCTCTAAATAATTAAGTAATTAGTAACTTACGAGTTTATGACCCACATCGGTGGGCACGCTGACAGTGACGTAAGTCTTGTTTATTCTGGTTTTATGGTATTGGGGAGGTCTGGGATAGGGTGCCAGTTGGGTGTACCGAGGGTGTTTTTTTACTAAATGGTGTCCCACTTTCACTCGACGCAAATTAGGTTACATTTCATCTATATATCTCGTACCAGCCCCATTAGGCAGGATGGTTAGTAAGACGCAATGCAACCATACAATTTAATTACAATATTAAATATTCATGAAAATATTATTAATTATTATTCTTTGTTTTAAATTTTTTTTGAGTAACTAATATTAATATAATTAAAATATGTATTAAGGAGTGAAATGGTATATCAATGTATTGTGGGACTTAAAAAAGAGGTTAATAAAAACACTCAATAAAACCCGTGTGTTGGATGTAAGAATTGATTGTTAAAGGGATAAAATGTAATATTAGATACTGTTGTACTAAATTAAATGAAAAATCTAATATAAATGCTTCAAGGACCTGTAAATATAATAAATAACACCCATAACTAACACATCAAGATGTTGGTAAGCTACTTACGATACGTATAGAACACTTCTCCCTTTGTTATTTTTCGAGGTATATCACCCGAGCCTAATCACAGCTGTCTTACAAGTGTGGGCAAACTTTCAAAGTTAGTTTGGCTAGCACCCCTGTGGGTTCACCATGGGGGCTAGGGGGGGGGGAGGAGGCAAGTGGGGGAAAGGTTAGAAGGCCACAATACTCTATTTGACAAATTGAAAACGAAATAAGAAAAGAAAAACACACACACAAAAGGGAAGGAGAAAAATAATAACAAAAAAATAATAATAGGGAAAAAAAAACAATATACTTTTTTCACTGAGCTTGATGAAGGGAAATAAAAAGTTTCCGGGCACAAAAAGGGTTGACGAAAACATAACAAACCCAACAAAAGTTGGAATGTTGACTTCATTTAATGTGAATGAACTTTTTTATATACCTTATGTAGGAGTTACGTAAGGGGGAAAAAATACCAATTTTCTGCTCATAAGTATTTACCACTGTAAGCTTTAGACTTTCATTTCAATCTGTAGACTAAATCGCGGTAGAGAAAGATTTGATGGCCTACAATATTAGAGGGATTCCCAAGACACCCTGATTACAATCCTTGCTGTCAAGAGTAGACATAACTATCAAAATGTATCTGGAAAAAATATACCAAACTTTGAATATTTGGATGACAAAAATAATCAAGATTTTTCTTAAGTGTCAACAATATTTTGTACTGTTTGTACTGTATTTGGCAGTGTTGATATAGAAATATAATGTAAGAATATGAATATTTAGTTCAAATACGTTATTTTATTACGTAATATTTCTAAATTATCAATGCATCAACAAAAAAAAACTACAAAATATTGCTTAGTCTTTAAATTTAATTATTCTTTTCATCCAAGTAACACGTTTGATTTTCTTTTCCCTCCATCACTCCTCTCTCTCTCTCTCTCTATATATATATATATATATATATATATATATATATACACACACACACACACACACATACAGTAGAATATATTTGATTAGAATTCCAAGGGATATATAAAACAATTCAAAATATTCAAAATTCGAATCAAACATTTCTATGAATATTTACACAGCCGGTACCCAATTAATAAATAATCTCAAAATATGCTATAGTTAAACGCACACATTTTATATATGCGTTATAAAACACACACAAACAATATATACATAAAGAACAAAAAAAAATTAAACACAAAATATAAAAACTTGTCAAATTGAACATAAAAAAAAAAAAGCGTAGACTTAAATCATTGTGGACACGCAACGTGAAAGTTTACTCTTTTCACGTTGGGCGTCACGTGAACACATCGTCACAGAGAAGCGACGAAAGTCGAGCCAACACATCACACTATCCCAGAAGCTTTATTTGACATTCTATACACATGTTTTTTTTTTACAAATGTCGTTAAGTTTGGTTTGAAATTAGTACAAACTCAAACAAATTCACTCCATAGACTTGAACTATCCAAATATTTCTTTCTATTAATAGAATTAAATATTATTCTTCACCATTGATTTAAATAAGAATTTCATGGAGAACCGTGGTGGGTTTTAATTATCAAATTTTTCCAATTAGTCATAAAGTACAATATATAGTAAGATCTGGCTACATATGGGACCTGCTTCAGTGGTGTTTTAAGAAATTATTATTATTATTATTATTATTATTAGCACCGCGTATTAGTACTCGTTCGGGTTATACGCACTTACGCTAATGTGTAATGTTAGGTTGATTGTGAGATGAAATGGAGGACCTACAGTTTAACGTGGGATCCGAACCACGGTGGGGGCCTGGCACTCTACACTTTCACAGATTGTGATTAATTACACGTCTTGTCAGAGGTGAAGGAAGGGTTTGGAGATCAGATAAATCTTTGCCGGAACCGAGGATTTAACCCCATACCCCCAGCACAGAAGTCTGACAACTTACCCCTAGACCACCATGTCACCTTTTAAGAAACACAAAAACAACGAGGTTCATACAGATAAGTGTTCCATTTGATTTATTTCAGCGTAATAACCATGTTTGTACTCTATTTATGTGGATTATGATCATATATATTAATAAATGATATCCTAGAAGAGTATCGTTTCAATTGCCTCCCAACTCGTGTGGCTAGGTGGTTAGCCATTACGGGGTCGTTTCAGTATGTTGAGCGTACTAAACTGGATATAATCGCTGAGGTAGATGCATGCTTATTATTAGGAAACAGCGTTGTCATTATCTCTTTTCGTATGGTAAATCTCCTCTAAAATATAAGACAAGTTTCGCAACGCTGGTTATTCGGTGTTGCCAGTAGCTCCTTCCTGCCCCAGCACATCACCTTTAGATATATTACTGAGAGTGAGGAGATTTGGCAACAGTTAACAGAGAGAGAGAGAGCGAAGATAAAGCTTTTCTCCATAAGACCTGCAGCTCCCTCACGAAGGATTGGCTGTAGTGGAAATATACCAAACGTTATTAGAGACCTTAAAGACATAGTGTTAATAGAAAATTAATTACGATACGTAAAAGAAATCCGCAAAGCACATTTAGACGTTTACATTTTGGGGAAAGCTAGTGTTTTAATTGCTCCGACCCTCCAGTGGGAGTCCAAGGTTATTTCTCTCAAATCCTTGGTCTATCCCGAACTTTTGCCTTTGATTTCAATAGCACCCCCTGCGGTGTGACGTAATTACTTCCGTTTGGGAAATACCCTCCCCTCTTTCCATCCCGCCCCTAAAACTCCACTTAACTGTTGAATACAAACGCAATAATAGCCCTTTAGATTAAACGATTTGGTCCTGTAAACCTTGATGATTTCACGTTCGGCCAAGCGTAATGAAATACAAATAAAACACAGCGAAAAAGATTAAAATAAAAGTCAAATAAACATTTTATCAGATAAATTAGTGGTTTTCAACCTGAAGAACGTGGGATATTTAGTAGGGACATCAAATATTTTTAAATTTGAATTTATTTGAGGTATTATATCAGCCACGATAATTTCTATGGTCGAGAGCGAAATGGCCTACCAATTTTCCCAGGAGAGGTATTTTGCTATATCTTCAAGGGTTCTTTTACATGCCACAATCGACATATTACCAACGGCTTTACCTTCCCTTTGATGGAAGCTGTGCTACGGATCTTTATCTCTCAAGAAAAATCCATTGACCCTAGCTAGGCTTGAACTCATGAGCATCGAGTCGTGAGGCAAGTACTTTATCTCAGGACCACCGAGTTTGACTAGTAATTTAGTAATTGTGACATTTGTTTTCTCCAAATTGATCTAATTTGAATCTTAAAATAAATAAAAACCATGTTCTTTGAAACCAATCCAGTTCCTTCAATAGCTTAAACCCGGTTTTTATGGGAAGGCCACTTTTGACACTCGAAACTTTTATTGGAATCTACTAAAGTTTGGTATTCTATAAATTTCTTATTTAATTCATTAACTAAAAATGTCATCTAGCAATTGATCAAAAGCTTCCAATAATACTTCCTGCAGTATAAATGTATGGTTTATACTTACAATTTTAATCAAACGAACTAATAATGTAACCACAGTTTATATTATTTACTCTTTCCACTATGAGCATTATGAATTCTGATTTTCAAATAACGGGCTCCCTATAAAAATCAGACTGTACGCATATTAAGTATTTTCATTCAGTCTTTCTTTATTGGGTACCAAAACTGCGATTTTTTTTTTTACTTATGTTACGTATAAAATATGTATCTTGTTACGGTCCACTTCATCGGCTGGTTGGACGGTTGACTTCTGTTGAGGTTTTGAGACCAAATTAGAACTGAATAGAGATATAAGATAAGTCAGTCCTGCTGATATTGTTGGAGCAAGTAGGCAAAATCCCGAGTCATAGTATCACAAGGATGAGGGACTTGTCGGGTAGGAGTAACGGAGGGGAATTCACAGCGGTGTAGCGTTATTGGGAGGTTGGAGTAGGTCTGGAGTTTGTCAGATGAGCGTGTTTCAAAAAACGGTTACTTGAGGAAGAACTTCAGGATGAACTGAAGGATTCCGGTGCGGGGTCTTGTAAGATACAGAATAGGAGCTATAAGAGTTGATCCTGGACGGGGGAAGAGAGAATTGGTGTCGGAGACGTAACTTTGGATGGCAGCGGAGGCTGATGCTTATTGATACACCCTCGTTTTCCTCTCTTTCAATAGTTTGGCATGATTTGGAGGGTAGACGTTCCGGAAGGGAGGGAGGCATACTATGGTGTTATGGTTGCTATTCTTGGGGAGGTCGTCAAGGATGGTGCCTACCCAAGAGTGAGAAGGAAGAGTAGGGTGTGTGTGTGTGTGTGTGAAATAATAGCCTGCTCCTTTGTCACTGCTCCTCAGACGTCCCATTCACAGCTCATTCCTGACAGATGAAAGACGCTTTTCGTTCCTTCTTGTCACTGCTCAGTTTGAAACGTTCCACATATTACTGAATGCCCATTTATTTTCTCCAAGCTACTACTGTTTTCTATCGGTCAAGGCTGCATTGTTACAGTATTGTACGATAGATGGCAGCACAAAACAATTAAGCATTAGAATTCTATCAACGATTGGCATTGCTCCTTGTCTCTGTCACAGACAGCCATAGATAATAAAGGTATAGAATGGTAACTTTGTAGTATGACTAGAACCGGAATTTGAGAGTCAATTGAACTAATACTATCAGCTTAGTGCAAAACTGTAATAAGTACTAAGTTCAAAACTGTATCAAGCACATTTGTAATTGGTTGTATCTTGTATTCATTATTACACTAGCTCTAATTTTAGTTCGTTACTTAGGACGCGCCCACCACTTTTGGTTGCTATGCGGACACAACGCGTAATCACAAAGAATGTTATAACCTTGTTTTCAACTTATATTATTATGCTGTACTATGTGCCACGTGTTTCGCTGCATTTGATTTTTTTTTTTAATCCACACTTTGTATATATGGTAGCCTTATAATTAGTTGAATGTTAATGATAATTAGTACCTCAGTTAGCAATGGCGGATTTAAGCATTTTGCGCCCCTAGGTACAATTATAATAAGCGCCCCCTCCTCCCCCAATCCTTTTTTCATTTGTTTTTTGGAGGTTTCGGAGGGAAAAAATCTTGGTTGTCAGGAGAAAAAAGGGGAGGGGTCGGCGGAAGCTAGTATTCGAGAAAAGATTTCAACGAAGGAAAATCTGGCATGTACTGTACATGCCCTACAATAGCTTGAATTAACATTATTCAGAAGGGGAGCTGACGTTAGTTACAAAGTAATTGCAAAGTTATTTAAAAATAAATATTGTCGTTCTGACTTTAAATTGAACTATTTCAATAATGTTAGTAAATAATTTTTAAACGTAATTATTAAAAACAAAATATAAAACTAATAAATAGTACCGAACTCCGCACGGACTTTCTCGCTATATTGTTTAAAAATGGGGATATTTACTCAAAACTCGTAATATATGTGAAACGAGATAATATACACTAACAAACCGAAGCATAAATTGCACTATACTTATGCAACCCTTTTTTTTAGTCCCGGTTTTAAATTTTATTATTTGGTTTTTAAAGAATTAATGTCCTCATTTGTATGTTTGGACCTATTAAAAAAAAGATCAATGTTGGGTCCAGAAGGGTCAACATTTCGTATTAAAATTTCAACTTCCGGTTAAAATTCTCGACATTTTATTAGGTGTTGCAAATCTTCATGCCATCAAATTCCTATTAAATTCCTCATTTATAAATTTTGACCAATAAAAAATGTAAGTCTTGACTATTCAGTAAAAATAGATATAGATCAATGTACTACAAACATTTCTCCTAAGTGGTTTAAGGAAAAACAACATAAACTTTTAGAGACTTTTTTATATTTAATTATTCTATGATATTGGCGAATTATTGCGTTAAAACTAAAGTAGTATCTCTTTAAAACTAAAGCTCACAAAATTGTATTAATATATTTGCCAATATCTTAGAAATCGTTCGATATATAAAAATATATAACATATGAAAGTTTTTTAACTTTAATAGTACTACAATTTTTAAATGATAAGTTATTTAGTATCACAAATAGTTATGGAGATACGGACGTTTCTGCTTCTGTAAAGTACCCTAAAATTCATTTTAATGGTAAAATAAAAATATCCAGTTTTTTTTATAATCTTAATCAACGCCTATATACGAGTTTTCATCAAAATCGTTAGAGCCAATTTCGAGAAAATCCATTTTTTCTCTTTTCGCCCTTTCTTAAACTACTCTTAAATTTAAGTTTAAACAGACACACAAACAGACGTCATGCAAAGAACACTTTTTAGGGTTAGGGGGGTCCTGAGACGTTGACACCCATCAACATTTCAGGTTATATTTTTTTTACGGTTGCAATACTTTACCTTTTGTGTTCGAAAAGTTAAAAAATATATATTCCCGTATAGGTTGAAAGTTATTGGTTTTATAAAAAATATGCTTCAAATAAAATATTTTTATTATAAATAGACCTACATATTTGTAACGATAAGTAATTTTATATCTCAAATAGTTTAGGAGATATTATAGAAAAAATATAATTTACGCAACAGACCGGAGCCCTTAAAGTCATTTTGCCGAAATATTGAGAGTAGCTATTTTGTTTAGAATATTTATAAATGCTTAGAAATAAAAACTAATCAAAATCGTTAGAGCCGATTTTCAGAAAATCTACCTTTTCTCGTTTTGCCCCTCAGTAAACTACTATCAATTTTAGGGTTAGATATCCAATTCCAAAAACCCCTCGAGGCAACCCTATGAAAACCCTAGATACCAAGTTTTAGCCCGATCAGTAAAATAGTTTAGGCTCTAATTGGAGGTACAGACAGATAGACAGACGGACGGAAAGTTTAAAACAACTTTTTTGGATTCGGGGGGTCATGAAACGTCAAGATTCATCAAAATATTATGTTCAATTTCCTTAACGATCACAATACTTTCTTTACCTGTAAGATAGCGAGAAAGTAAAACTAGTGCTATCCAAAATGTGCCGCCCCTAAACAACTGCTGCAGCCCTTATGCATTACTTGCTAGGGGAAGACAAGGAATTGGCCAAGAGAACTGGTGAATTTATCACTTTCATTAATAATTAGTTTGACATCCTCAATTCATACTCCATAAGTATGAAAGTACAATCAAAAATGCCTTACGGTCTTCAAACAGAAATTAAAAAGTCAACACTAAAAGATATGATAACTACAATGACAAATATGATATGCGTTGAAAGGAAAATTCTTTAAACTTTCCAAAAAGGAATCATCATCACTATCAAATCTTTCAAAAGGCTTTTTGTTAGATCACTTACCCACAAAAAATTGACAAATTGACATCAATTACCTCCTAACTGATCGTCTCAACCAGGACTGTCTAGAAAACTTCTTTTCGCAGGTGTGCAAATTATTATATTACTTTATATTAATTTTAATAAAATAGTAACTGAACCTGTGTGGGAAAACCCGCATCCTCCACCAGTTTCTAATAAACTCTTTTTTTTTAAAAAAATAATGTGTTTTTGAAACCCTTTTCTGGGCCCTTTAAAAACTATTTGAAAATATTAATCCTTATTTTGATGTGTCGATTGTAAATATATCTGAATAAGAAGTTTGAATATATTTTTTGTATAAATATTTTTTCGATATTTTATTAATAAGGAATTGTTTTATTTTTCACATTAGTTGATGTATTTAATATCACTATAGAGTTATTTCACAATAAAAAAAATTAGTAACATTTTTACATGAAGTAAATCCATATTTTCTTTATTTTCAGTTAAGTAGCAGAGGTGGTCTTTACGAACATTCATCACCACTAAATGCAATATACAAGATTATAACTATGTTGCTTTGGAAAAATCTTGGTATAGTACATACCAATTCTAAAGTAAATAGACCAGAAGAAACTTAGGGTTTCTCATATCAGATGCTTTAAAACAAGCAAGGATTGATATTGCTATTGGACAGATAGAGCAACCAGAACCAGACGACTTCGACTTCTGTGACAATGAGAGTACATCATTCAGTAGTACTTCATCAAGCTTAAAATATAGGTGGTCATCAGAAAGTGATGGGATCTCATATCTTGCTGGCTATTTAGAAAAAAAATCATATTCGGGGAAATATTCCCATAAAAATACAAAGTTCCGTAAGTAAGCAGCATGATTATGCAATCCCATCTTGGATTCAGCATCTATCTTTTGGTGGGCTTATATATCCTTCTGAACGATGGGCTTCAGAAGTCAATCAAATGGAGCGTTACTTTATCAAATTTCACAAAGAAAAGTTTGAAGTAAAAATATATATACTGTTTTGCTAAAAAATATTAATTATATATCTTATAAACTGTATACACTAAACATCAAAAAGAAAATAATGGAAGGATATTGTAAACAAATAATTTTTATTAGAATTAAGTATTTGAATGTTCAGCGAGAGCAGCAGAAAGAAAGGAAAAGGAACAATGCAATGTAAAGAAAGAAAACTTGTAAGAAATTAAACACATTTTTTAATTAGTCTTGATAAATAGTATGGTTATAGTAAAAAAGGTGCAAATGTAATAATATTTATAAATTAAAATAGTCTTGTGATGTTTCTTTGTTGAACAGCAGCATATCTTTAATTTTAATATTTAATAAAGGTCTTCAATAATATTTTGCGGCCATATTACATAGTAATTTGCACCGTTGATTTTTCTAAGAGTTATATGCTAGTAATAATAATATTAATGTGGTGTATTTTAATATTCATACAGTAAATACAAGTGGCATAGGCTTAACTATACTAACTATACTATTATATGATATTAACAATACAATAATGTTAAAAGTATATTTAAAAATAAATCTATTCATTTATGTGTGTTATTAAATCAAATTAAAATTAAAAGGATTCAACTAAAAATATTAAAATAAACATTTAAAAACACTTAAAACAATTACTAAAAAAAAGTTGAAGTTATTGCCTTTACAACGTAGATACATGTCACACAGATGATTCAAATCTTCTTCTTTGTGACGCGTTCGTGCCAGTTCGAATACTGCAATCCCATTGGCCAGATAGCTACGAGAAAACCTGTTACTTTAATAAGTTTGGTCCATAGCAACTTTATTCCTTTATGCTCCGGTTATATTTTGCAGCAGTCGTACCATTCGCGGTATTCCTTTTTTCTATGAGTCATACAGTAGAAAGGGTACAGTAGCCCCATGGCTTCTTTGGTGCTGACTGACAGCTGACAGCTTTGAAAAGTTACCAGACCAAATTATGTATCCCTACGCCGAACCATATGATCTGCAAAAACATGTGTTTAGCAGCTGTNCATGGCTTCTTTGGTGCTGACTGACAGCTGACAGCTTTGAAAAGTTACCAGACCAAATTATGTATCCCTACGCCGAACCATATGATCTGCAAAAACATGTGTTTAGCAGCTGTCACTTCTTTCAGTCAAAATATAGGTATATACCTAAATGTTGACTGTCAGCTGTCAACTGAGAGCTGTCAGTCAGCACCAAAGAAGCCATGGGGCTACTGTAGATACTGTGCTCTCGTTACAGCGTTGAGCTCAAGTCCAGCGCAACCTTATTTATCTATTATTTTCCTAATTTAGAGCTGTTTTTTAGAGTAACCAATCAGGGGTACCCGCAGGGGGGCAATTACACCCCCCTGAGATTCTGAGGTTATATAAATATTAGAAAGTTGAAACATTTTTCTTATGTTGTACCTTATTTTCAGGAGACATTTATTGCCTTAAAAAGCGTGTTTTGAGGCTTCAATCTAATAAATAATCCCGGGGGAGCACTCAGGATGTCCCGCCGTACAATGGGATATTCCATACCCCCCAGACTCCTGGTTTGCCCCCCCGTCCTCCCGGAGACGAATCCTGCGGGCGCCCTGGTAGCTAATAAGTTTTGAAGGGGAAAGCTTTCGTAGTACAAAACACAATTTCCACAATACAAACACAGTATGTGATGTATTCTCACAATAAATTGTTACGTTGATGATTAACATTGAATGGACCCGCTTGGTGATCAAATGGTTTAAGGCAAGGTTCAGAAACCTATGGTCCACTGAATTATTTTATTTAGCCCACAAAATATTTAGAAAACAAACCTTTGTGTTCAATAAAAAGTACTTAATAACTAATTACTACATAAAAAAATATGTAGTTGAACTTTCTTTGCTCTAATTTTTCTTCTTCTAAAATCGATCCAACAATGTTTTTTTATACCCATATGGTCTAGGATATCAAAAAGGTTTCCAACCCCTGGTCTCTGGCGTCACTCTCGCAATAGACTGGATGGCCAATGACGGAGAGTTCAAGGTTTAAATCTTTGGTAGGTTGTATGCCAACTGAGGGCGGTTTTACTAAACGTTTTTCCTCTCTCCCTTCACACAAATGCGGCTACATTACCTCTAAAATTTAACCTTCTTTATACCTAGCAACCCACCTCGGTGGCGTAGTTGGCTAACGCGCTAGTCGTGTTGAGCTCGACTGCTGAGAACGGGGAGATCGAGGTTCGAATCTCGGTCGGGTGAACTGGGGGCGATTTTTCCTTAATGGTTTTCCACTCTCCCTCCACGAAAATGCGTGTTCACTTCCTCTAATTCACCCTTC
This sequence comes from Timema shepardi, assembly GCA_902151425.1. Taxonomy (NCBI): domain Eukaryota; kingdom Metazoa; phylum Arthropoda; class Insecta; order Phasmatodea; family Timematidae; genus Timema; species Timema shepardi. The sequence continues at coordinate 115,640 of CABFVX010000267.1, read as the reverse complement.
CCAATTCCTAATCCACTAGCGTAATTAGTACTTAAAGCGTATAATCTGCACGGATAGTGAGACGCGGTGCTAAATATTATATTATATCTAGTATATTGGTATAGTTAGTATTTAATCCCAGGCCTCCACCGTGGTTCGGATCCCACGTTAAACTGTAGGTCCTCCATTTCATCTCACAATCACCCTACCATTACACATTAGCGTAAGTGCGTATAACCCGAACGGGTAGTAAGACGCGGTGCTAATAATAATAATAAAGTATTTAAGCATATAGCCTGAGTGTGTGGTAAGATGGGATGTTTAAAAAACATTGATGGAGTGGGATTGGAAACACTTATCTTGTCATATGATATAAAATAGAGTGTGCTGGCATTAGGGACCAGGGGGGATATATCCCTCTCAGAGTTANACGTGGTGATAATTTTTTTTTTTTTGACTGGGAGTAGGTGTAATATTCTAAATTATACTTGTGCTGCATATAATAATGCACACTTTGTTTAAACTAATTATTAATTTAATCTAGTACTTGTTAACTGTAGTACATTGTGTTGGTAATGCCTCAAAGTTTGACGCTATTTATAATCCACGTACGTCACAGATCATCCATCTCCTGAAGGTCCTTCCCAGTGTTGCCAACTGAACACTTCTGTAGGTTCGTATGTATTGACAGTGATAAAAACGAGCAGGCAGAATAAAAAGGTCCAGTGGTGGAGCAGTAGCAGGAGGAGTTTTCCCCATCCATAGTGAAGACACCATAAAAAAAAGGGATATTTATAGAAACGCCACTCTAATGTTGGCAAGTAGAACCACATCGCTAGCTCTCACGGCGTTAGTGCCGGGAACTAAAAGATTCAAAGCGGGACGTTACACTTGGAACACAACGCATTTCCTATCGCCAACTGTTAATTGACCAATTATTATATCGAATTCAATCAAATGTAACTACAGCTATTATTTTATTAATAAACCCTGTTTTAAAATGTAAAATCTATCAAATCTATTCAAAATTTATTCTTTAAAATAAACGACAAATTAATAACAAGACAGTAATGGTGAATTTTACATAAACTTCACACTTTATTTTTCCATGGAAACATGCGCATTCCTCTGTGACGTCAATGTAAGCTGCTCCTAGCGATAGTGCCCCAAACTAGTTTACTGGCTCAGCTCATTCACCTTAGGGATGAACCTCTTTGTTTAAGGTGCGATGTTCAATATTTATATATCCATTTATAATGATAAATAATTTCTAGATATAAAATTTAATCAATATTGTTACAGCAAATGTAGAGAAAATAGTTTCTTTTCTTTTTGCTCTTCAGTAAACTAACCTTAAATTTACGGTTAGATAGCTAATCCAAAAAAATACCTTAGGGGGGGATCTTATAAAAACCCTGGATACCATGTTTTAGCCTGGTTGGTAAAATAGTTTTGGCTCCAGCCCAAGGTACAGACAGATAGATGGCATTGCGAAAACCGTTTTTTTTTGTTTCAGGGGGTCATGAATCAAATGAATCAACGACCTTTATTAAAATATTGAGTTCAATTCTTTTGACGATTACAGTACTTTCCCTACGAAGTGTCGAGAGAAAGTAAAAATGAACCAACGACCGACTGTAACTAAAGAAATTATGAGGGTCCTAAAATAATTTCACGTATAATGTAGAGGTTACGTAACCAGGTGGGCTTAGGTTTGATAACCAAATAGGCACAAGTGATTTGGTCCTCCTTAAAAGCCCTTATCACTTTTATAGATTAATTCTGATAAGCCCTTATCGCTAGGGATGTGAAAAGAGACGTATCACCCTATCTTTTCTAGTTTTCTAGTAATTTTAAAGTCAGGCCTTGAACCCTGGGAGAGTGGGGGCGTGACAAGGTTACAGCGCTATTTTACAAGACAGCGATTTTCAAAGTTTTGGTAATGAAGGACCATCAAATGGAAGTTATGCTCACTGAGGGGCCACTGGTACCCTGAAATGAGGGAAAGGGGTTTGAAAGTTATGCAGGAAAAATATTTATTTTAGACCATTCCATTTTGCGACCGTAAAATACAAGACCATAAATAGTTTACTAAATTAAACCTTGAAATATATATAATTTCAATGAACTAGTAGTCTAATTAATAGGGGTTTGATTATTTTTAACATTATAAACTTAATAACATTTGGTAAATAACTGTCTAGATTAATTGACTTAAGCTTGGTACAGATTTCATTTTCTATTAGACTTGTGTGTTACAAGAAAATAAATAAAGAATAGTAGGCCTATGTGTATTTAATATTTAATCTTGTCTATTTCAAATTGTTGTACTATACGTGACTAACATTCCTTAATTCATTATTGTTGTTAAACTTCCTGGGAACCTGCGGACCACTTGACAGGCCACCGTGGACCATACTTTGAGAAACACATCTCTAAGATGTTAATAATTGGTTCATGAGGCTAATAAGTTCTTACGAGAGATCGTAAATACAAGTCCAAGGGACTATGGTTCAATCCAGACGGGGGAAGGGGAAGCGGGAGGGGGGG
>CABFVX010000267.1:77562-104618 GCA_902151425.1 Timema shepardi | reverse complement strand
GACCTGGCGGTCTAGGGGTAAGGTGTCAGACTTCTGTGCTGGCGGCCGGGGTTCAATCCTCGGTCCCGGCACAGATTTATCTGATTACCAAACCCTTCCTTCACCTCTGACAAGACATCTTGTGAATGTGGGGAATGCCAGGCCTCCAGCGTGGTTCGGATTACACGTTAAACTGTAGGTCATCAATTTCATCTCACATCACCCTACCATTACACATTAGTGTAAGTGCGTATAACCTGAACGGGTAGTAAGACGCGGTAATAATAATAATTTTGATATAATGGATGGATTAAGAAATAATTGCCATATACCGTTTTAAGGAGCTTTTTTTCAAGATGGTAGATGTAGAATAACTTTTCAAGAGTGGCACTATATCTCATTTTATTCGCCACCAAAAACTACACCACTATGTCAAATTTCATTTCATTATCAAAAAGTGAACGAGTGGTTATGCTTAGCATCTTCACTATTACGTCCAGGTTACGTTAGGTTTGGAGCTGAGAGGTTTTGGAACTATTTTCATATCGTTCCCAAGTTATGTTAGGTTAGGTTGGTGCTCTGTTTGGCGCCCCCTTCGAGCAGCCCCCCGGTTCGCCCAGCCCTTAAGCCGCCCCTGTTCCCAGCTGGCACCTTGGGTATTTTTCTCGAAAGGGGAATTACCTCAACGCTCACCAGGATTTGGTTGGATAAAACTTAAGATGTGTATAAAGCTTTATTCACACGCTCGCAGAAAATAGAAAGCAGAATCTGCCTCATTGGCGCAGCGATTCACACACTACCTGTTGACCCATGAGCCATTGCAACGCTAACTTAAAACAGTTAATTATCAACATATTCTATTTTCTAATGGTTAAACACCTCCCGATGGATGTTTTTCAAATTATAATGCTGTGTCGTGGCCCAATTCAATACATCGATACACACACACTTTACATTAACGGGTTATTTTAAATCTCCTCACAAAGAACAACCAAACTGTCTGCTAGCGTCTAGCTGTTGAGCGCATGCGTTGTCAAATGCGCATGTGCACTTATTTGATATATTAAAGTTAGAGGTCTGATTGGTTCTCCTGTGCTGAACATCTCAGGCAGAACGGATGAAGTAGAGATGAGTTGAACTTTAGCGGAACAGCTCGCGCCGATGAGGTGGAAGTCTTGTGATTGGCTTGGAGCTCGTGACGTGGCCCTGTTTCTGCTCTGCGCTAGTTTTTAGGCGAATGTGTGAATACACAATAAGTGTTTCCACTGGTTCCACACCATCATCATCTCATCTCATCGGGACATAGAAAGAGCCTCCACGGAAAGGATGTACGATCAGTACATTCGGGCGTCCCCTGGGCAACGGTACATTAGTACTGGATAATATTTATAATACTGGGCTACGATTGATGTAGCCCAGACGCGCAATATTATTGCATTTATTCACTCATAAGTTTGACAACTGACAACTAGGAACTGACAACTTGGAAAAGTTACCACATCTGTTTTTATGTATCCATACGCCAAACCATATGATCTGCAAGATCATATGTTGAACATTTGTCACTTTTGGCAGTCGAAACTTCTATAACAGTTTGTTTTTAATTATTATTTTTTTCTTTTAGAAACGTCTTGTCATTATTGAAATGAGAGATTATTAGAATACACATTTGAGTGATTGATTGGGTGTGTGTGCTTTTTTTTTGTGGTGGTTCACTTAAAAATTATTTACAGACGAGAGCTTTAAAAAGGTTGATTTCACTTAACAAATAAAGTTGGCAAACTGGACGAAATGAAGAAGGTTAATTAATTACTTGATATAATATGTATTTGATGATACTCATGCATATTAAAAAACTTTTGTATTTTATTCGTATTGTATTTTTCCCTATTTTATAAAAGAAAACAGTTATTTATATGGTAATTTAAGAAGATAAATATGTGAGTATATTACCTTATAATTTATTATTTCATTCACTATACTATCGCGTACTGCCACAACCCCGAAACAAAATAAGTTGATAGTTGTATTGATATTTTTTGTTCTTTTATTTAGTCATGAAAAAGTCAATCATACACACAGTAACCCTAAAGAAAGTATTACTGAAGCTTGGGTAAATTATTTTTTAACTTCACATTGAAAGTCGATTAATCCGGTACCGATGGTTCGGTGCACCCAACTGTCCGGCAAATATAGATCTCCTCCCCACTCCCTCCAACTAGTTTTTTTTATTCGCACCCATTCCGTTCGTCTGCTAGTCAGTCATTGTTTGCCTTTTGTGAAATTGCGCGTCTTTCCGTATTGTACAGACCATTCGTAATTGTGTGACTCGTTCAGAAATTTTTAAACTTTTTCAACTGATGGCAGACTAAAAAAAGTGCTAAAATGGTCAAGGCACAATATCAGTTTTTGAGGGGAGATTTTATCGTTAAATTAACGAGTGTTTTATCCCTATGTTCACAAGTTTAATAGCTAAAATTCTAATTGTCCTGTTATTGAAAATAAAGGTTTATCATGGATTTTAAAATATTTAGTTTTATTCTTTCTCTTTTAGCGCCGCGTCTTACTACTAGTAGAGTTAACTACGCTAACTGTTTTAGAGTTTAACGAAAAACCACCCTCAGTACACACGAGCAAGATTCAAACCTAGATGTCCCCGTCATTGGTAGTTTAGTCTACTGCGAGAGTTGCGCTCTAGATCACGTGGTCACCGAAGTAGGTTATTTTTATTCCTCGAATTATTTTCTGGCTTTTTTTTTTAATTCCCCCAAAATTTTGCAGCACATCTGTTGAAAAATGCTGGTCTAGTTTTTAAAAAGTTTTCTAAACCTAATAAAAGGGTTGATACAGTTAAATGAATAAAACGGAAGCATGTGACACTAACAAAACTGTCGGATAAACCGCTTCGGCGGCCGCGTGGTCTAACGCGCTACTCTCACACTAGCCTAGACTGCCGATTACGGGGAGATCTAAGTTCGAATCTCGGATGGATGTACCGAGGGTGGTTTATTCAAAGTGGTTATCCACTATCCCTCCATTTAAATGCGGATACACTTCCTCTAAATATAACTTCCCTAATTCTAAAAAGCGTAATTAGCACATAAGCGTAAAGCCCGAACAGGTGATAAAAAAAACTGTTGAGTAGCACAATATAGTTTATTTATTACACATTACAAAATAACCAAGACAGTTTTCAAAGTTATTTTCCGAGTTTTTAGCGCATTACACAGAGGCAGTCCGATAGTTTAGCATATTTGATAGCCCAGTATTGCTGAGGTCCCGAGCGTGCCGTATTATCGGAATTTTACTGTATATAGTCAAAGCAATTAAAAATTATTTGTATAAAGGATGACATTAGTTACTTTCAATCAAGGGTTGAAATGGAAAAATAAATATTTTTAGGTGCTCCAAAAGATTATTCGATAAGGATATTGAAGTAAAATAATTGTTGTTCACAACAGAATGATTTGAGCTCGTTGGGTAAGTATAAATTAAGTCTTTCCGCTATACAAGAAATTTAGAAAAAGAGAAACATTGGCTCGTATTTGCGTGGTTAATTCTTCATTTTTCATTTACTTTCATATAAAGGACAACTAACTGTTTAGTACTTTCAAATAAAATTAATCAAATGCTCAAGCAATCCAATATTTGTTCTAGTTTTCCCCCCCAGAAACTTTACATTTTTTCTCTCTTTTTTAAAAATAAGTTATACAAAACATATTTACCAAGATTTCCCCGTTCCCCCCCCCCCCCCCCCCCCTCCTCAATTACTCAAATAAAGTTGTGCTACCACTGCATATACATTTAATATTAATNAGTTTTCCATTTGCATAAAAGTTTTGTTTACTTTAACTTTTTTATTTCGGGACTTTGTCTTTGAACCATATTGTGTGATACAATTTTACCGAGTTGTGGTTAATTAATTTTTGTACTAACGAATATGGAATGTAATACAGCTAGAACCAGACCTCACATCGTGGTGCGGTTTTTTGTATTCTACTTTATAGAAACCAGAAGAATTTAGATTAGTGATACCAATTTAGCATATTTTAAAAAATACAATTAATTTGAAAAACAATTATTAAAAAAGATACAAATTACGTTGTTTTTAAGTGAATAATACAGAAACCCGCGCTTAGATATATTCTTTGGTCGTAGCGTATCCCTTATATAATATCCAGTGGCGTGTGAAACGGTTTATTAAGTGTAGGATAGCCACAAGGATGTATTTGTTACATGGTTGTTTTAGTCTTTTGTGACAACTTAAAAGTTAATAAAATTCGCTTCGTTGGCCAAATGATCTTAACGCGCTACCATCGCGTTGGACTAGACTACTGATGACAAGGTGATGGCAGTTAGAATCTCGGTCGGGTGTAATGAAGGTGGTTTTTACAAAATTATTTTACACTCTTATTTCACGCAAATGCAGGTACACTTAAGATAATTATTACCTTTATCACCCCTTTTGGTGTGGGCCTAAATTGTCAGGATGGTTTGCGACCAAGGATGGGGGAAGTGACTGGGTTCTAATTGTCCGGGTTCGTAATTGACGCCCGGCTTGGGTTTTATTGGTTTTTATTGTACTGTTATGTCTATTACAAAAAGTGATGTTGATAAGAAATATTAGAGGATGCGTAAAAACTTAATAGATTTACAGATTGACAGAACGAAGTATGTAAGGATTGATTAACCAATGGCATGACTGACCTCTAGGTGATCCTACATGGTTTGTGAACCCCGGTACCCTGAGCTCAACGGTAGCCTTCCAATACACGTACTGATGATCAGGCATAACCCCAAAAACGGGCATAGTGACCCCTTAGACTCCACGTTGACTATTCAGCCCTGTTAGCTGGAATACATTACAGTTTATGCTCTTTTATATCCTGATTTTCCGCGAGGAATGATGACATTCTATTTATGTTATCAGCGCACATGTTCTATTTGCTTACTAGCTAATCGCAACATCTTCAAATACTTGTTTTGTCATTCAAAATCCAGAGCACAGCAAATGTTTAGCAACCACAAGCCTCATTTTAGACCGTGTTGAATACACCTTCTAATTCTTAAAACCATTGATGTAATTAGTAGATAGGCGTACAATCCAAACGATTAATAAGAAGTGGTGCATGAAAAGAGTTATTAAAGAAAACAGTTCATTATTAATTCACCTTGCAAAAATGTGTTGTAGTTTTTAAACGTTGTTTTAATTCCCCTCACTAGTCAAAATAATAACACATTTATAAGGCGTATGAAAATGGAACCAGATAGTTTTATTAACTTTTTTTTTTTAGCTCCACGCCTTACTAACCGTTCAGGTTAAACGAATGTATGATAATTACTCTAATGGTGTAAGGATGAGGAAGGAATCATTTGAGAGGTGGTGGGAAACCATTTAGAAAAAAATCACCCTCAGTATACCGGAGCGCGATTGGAACCCCAATCTCCCCAGCTTCAACAGGCCAGTTCAACACGAGAATGACGCCTTAGACCATTCGGCCATTGAAGCGGGTCACCTCCATGTTGATTTAAAAATACAACCAAATCTACACATTATATAATATTCAGCATTACATTCTTTTATGGATTATTTCTTTTCAAATTTATTTGCGTTTAAATAATTCCACTGTTCTCTGAATTCAAATTATTTAATACATAATATTTTGAAGTGGTTACATATGTCATTTTTACTCTGATACGATGATTGATAAATTGTGAGAACATTTTCACAGTAGAAAGAATCTATACACAATTCTGCGCGCGACAATCTAACCATGCAAACATTCGGTACCAAGCATGCAAATAGAAAGTTCTCCCTTTTGGGAATGTTAATAAAAACTTCAGATTTGTCAGTCCTTCGAACATATTCCGTCGACCCCCCCCCTCCCACGCCCTCTTCTCCCCCACCCTTGTGACTTCTATTTAAACTAATTCGACCGGTTTCCAGCGGTTGTTTCGTTCCGAAGTTAAACCGATCGGAAATAAGGGTCAATCGGGCTCGTAACAAACGTGGAGGAAAAAAGATTTTTTATCTACAGTTTTGATTTATCTGAACTCTAACTCAACCAGCACCGCTTCCTCCCCTTCTATTATCCCCTTAGAGTTTTAGAGCGAATTGGAGTTCTAGTTTGGTTAATAGTCCCGCGGGAATCGAAACCATTTTAACTTCGAGGGTTTTGTTTCAACGCTTTGTGGTCAGAGTTGCCATCTCTATTACTATTGAAGTGATAAAAAAAATGACTTTTTACTATTATGGACATTATGGACCTATTCAAGATTTTTTTAGGATAAAAGATTTATAAAATGAGGGTTGGTGGAGCCAAAACTTTAAGGAAATTCGCCCTTTTCATTTGTCGTGTAAATGCAGAGCCATGGGAACAAACGGTTAACTTCCAGAATTTTTATTGTTTTGCACTTTTCTTTTCAGAAACATGTTGTTCTAGAAAAGTAGCATGTTGATTAAGTTATACTTTTTATAGACACACACCTCTACTATAATTTTAACAGTGATCAAATATCATTAAAATTTACATTTTTCAATAGAAAACTACCGGATACACAACAAAAAATAATAAAATTTAACAAATAATAAACATTGATACATCATCTTAGAAGGGGTGTTGAAAATATCAACATAAAAATTTCACTCGTTCTCGAGAAAACTGATATTTCCGAACAAATGAATTTCCGCAAGACCTGTTTGGTAGTTAGCGCCATCTATGGTTTCCGTGATACATCTGTTCTTGTTGGTGCGTAAGGATACTTCGGTTGGTCTTGAAGACACGCCACGCCTTTCACCCTCCCAATCACTATCCCATAAGATAGGTTTTAGATTTGCACTCGACGGGGCCAAGGGACGTAAAGAAAATAATCTATTGCAAGGGCATGTGAGAGTAGGTCAAATTAATTAATTAATTAATTTGAGGTATTTAACGTGCACTTTCTTAAACAACTTATTATATCAGCACACGAGAATTTCTACTAGCGAAAGAGAAAGGGCCTACCAAATTTTCCAGGAAAAGTAGTTTAACATACCTTCCAGAACTATTTTATACGTCACAATTGACATGAGACAAGACAGCTTTATTTCCTCTCCGAAGGAAGTTGTGCTACGGATTTTTATCGATCAAGAAAAATCTGTTGACACCGGCTGGGTTTGAGGCGAGAACCTTTGCCCAAGACCATTAATGGCAGAGTTATTAAAAAAAATAACCTAGTTTTAATACCTTTTGGGTTATTGACATACATTAAAAACACTAACGGGATAGAGAAAATGAGTTTAAATTTAAAAGAAATGCACCCGAATCTCCGTGGAGAGAAAGTGGGAGACCATTTAGGAGCAAATACCTTCAAGTGGGATTCGAAACCCTATCTCTTCGTCACCAGTGATTCCGTCTAACATGAGAGTGATATTAAATAGCATGTAAACACGGGTTGCAAATGAAATAACATAAAGCTATTGTTACAATGTGTTTGCATGACGTTAAAAATCAAAATAACACTTACACATCCTATAAAAAAACGCATTGGTGAGTACGCGTTCTAAATGTTTATAATAATTTTTAACTTATTATTTCATGCAGAATAATATATCTTGCTACCCGCTTTGGTGGCCGCATGGTCTAAGGCACTTATTTAGAAATAGATTAGACTTCCGATTACGGAGAGAGCTTGGTTCGATCCCGGTCAGGTGTACTGAAGGTGGTTTTACATAAACTACTTCCCACTTTCTCTCTTCATGCAAAATGTGGATACACTTTATTTAAATTCAACCTTTCTCATCCCTAGCCCACTAGCTTAATCAGTACACGGGCGTATAACCTTAATAGGTAGTAAAAAGTGGTGCTAAAAAAATCAATAGTATATTTGTGTAGCCGGCTCTAAGAATTACAAGTAGGCTATAACAATATAATTATTACAAAATCATAAGACTTAAAAATTGATCTACTAATATTATTTTAATATAATCCATGGATGAAATCAGTAAAAATTCATTAACAAGTATTTTGAAAAGATTTTGAAAAATATAGATAAGAGATTGACCAGTGTTAGGATCAATTTTTTTAAAAATATTTAAGATCTTAGGGTTTTCCACTTCCCCTCTACGCAAATGCGGGTTCACTTCCTTTAATTCAACCTTCCCAAGTCCTAATCCATTAGCGTAATTAGTACTTAAAGCGTATAACCCGAACGGGTAGTAAGACACAGTGCTAAATAATAAATAAATGAATTCAAGGTCTTAGACCTGGTCCATATTTTATTACTTTTAATATATTTTCTGCAAAACCTTTTCATAGTTGTTGATGAATTTTCACTGATTTAATCTTTTGATTTCCTTAAAATAATAGTAGTAGATACATTTTCAAGTCTAATTATTTAGTATTATAACGCTCCTTACTTAATTATTATTTTAGAATGTTTTCTAAAATTAATATTTATACCATTATTACTAAAGTGATAGGTCAGATTTTGAGCACTCCACTCTAACGCCAAGATTTTAGCCCTGCTTTTGTCAAACAAACCCATTGGTTTGTAACTACCCATCTAGATAGAGAATTGATATCTTAGACCCTGATAAGTCATATACAAGGGCCTTTCAATTTTACCCCCATGCGCATCCTTTCATCTCCCCTAATCCACACCAAACACACCCTTTTAAAATACTTACACTTACTTCCAACATTTTGATAGGATCATAATAACTCAGGTGGCCTGGTGGTACAAGGGTTAGGTGTCAGACTTCTGTATTGGGGGTTCGGGGTTCAATCCTCGGCCTCGGCACAGATTTATCTGATTACCAAACCCTTCCCTTCACCTCTGACAAGACGTGTATTAATCATAACTTGTGAATGTGGGGAATGCCAGGCCTCCACCGTGGTTCGGATTCCACGTTAAACTGTAGGTCCTCCATTTCATCTCACAATCACCCTACCATTACGCATTAGCGTAAGTGCGTATGACCCGAACGGGTAGTAAGACGCGGTGCTAATAATAATAATACTATTTTTCTAGCACCCGTTTGGGATATATGCATGGGTAAAAATTGCGCTAATGTGTTACGTATGAGAAAGGTTAAATGTAGTTAAAATGTACCAAATCTGCGTGGTGGTATAATGGGAAGTCTATTAGTAAAAATAACCTCAGTTTACCCGACCGGGATTAGAATGTATATCTTCACGTCATTGGAACTCTAGTCTATTGTGAGAGTGAAGCCTTTGATCAGCGATTTTCACCCTTTTCCAACTGATAGCACAGTGAAAAAAGAGGTTATTTGGGTCAAGAAGGTATTTATCATTAAAAACGAGTATTAAGGAGCCCGTCTCGGTGAGTGAGAAACTGCCGCGCAGAAGTTCAGCTCCAACGCAATATTTAATTCAACGAAGCGTTATTTCAAAATATGGTTAACGCCAAAATAAAGTCAAAACATTCCAACAGGGTTCTTTTTCTTTAACAACCCTATATTGAGTTTTTTTGTTGTTAAAATGTGACATTAACCAGTAGTTTTCAACGACTTTTTTTAAATGTATATTTGAGGAATTATTAGACTAGACTTGATGGGAAAGATATTTAGATATAGACTTAACCTTCCTCTAAAATATACTATAGGTTTTTTTAGGCTCACAAACGAAAATTTTAAAATCTTTTAAGATCCAGCAGTGAGCTTTCTTTCCTCTTTACCTTGACATATGAATTATCGAAGTTTTCTTTCAACTATTTTTTTAAAAATATCATCACAAATCGTGGTGCTAGGTGAAGGGTAAAAAGGATTATAAGCTTAGACAGAATAGAGTATGAGTCCAAGATAACGACATTGTATTTTAATATGTGTGGCTGGACAGCGATTGATACTTTCTCGCTGACCGAAGCGGCCGCCACTTAATAATAGCTTTAATTCTAATAGTTGTGTTATTAAAAAAACCCATTTATAATAGTTTTTAAACATCAATATTTTTTCCTAGCTTCTTTTTGATCTTCCCCTAGGCTCTCACGACAAGATTGATGATCCTCAGAAGCACACAGGCTAAAAAAACAACAAAAAACACCGCCTTAGACCATTCAAACATCGAAGTGGTTCACTTTCTTACTCCCACAATGATTATACGTTTTATTTTTACATTATTTTTATTTTATATAAAAAAAGATAACACGTGAAAGAACAGTAAACTTTTTATTTATATTTTACTCCGCTGAACGTGTTCCTCGTACCCTCCTACTCCCACCACAACTGAAATGAATATATTTCATGACGTCATACCTTTTGACATCACGCAAATCTTTGGTACTTATACGTAAAGAAAGAGCAAGAACTTAAACAAAAAAATAAAAAAGTTTTCTTATTTCCTTTTAAAGTGTGCGACTGCGAAACTTGTATTATAACGAGCTTTGGTTTTGACGAAGAGTAGAGAGGAATTCCGGAAGGGAAGAAAACAAGACTTCTTTTACATCTCCTTTCCACCTCCCGATTCGTTTGCTTTTTTTGTCCCTTACCCCCCTTCCTTACTGTAATGGTGTAGAAACTCGGTTTCCTTGCTCTGGAGTTTAGACTCTAACTTGCGAGGATCGAAACATCTGTGTTCGTTTAAAGCGTGGCCTTGGGGTTACAGGACGGCCTAAAGCTCTTTACACGATTGAAAAACTAAGTAGTCTGAACTAAGTAGATGCTGTATACACGAACCGCCTATCGAAGACACTTTTCCGGCATCTCACAAGCTCACTACGCTCCAAATTCCATAGTGAAGACCTTTTAGAAAATAAACACTTTTTTTTTGTGAGAAGTTATGATAATTCCTATTTTCAATTATTTGATAAATGTTTCTGATTATATCAGCACAAAGTCTCATAAACTAACTTAAATCTAGAATAGACACAACATCCAGCCCCCAGCCATTAATCCTTCACTTAAAAAGGGGAAATCAACATTTCATCAATTATACATTTTTTGACCATGCCAAGTAATTATAATATTTTACTATATTATTAGTGTATAGGTTCTCACGAATTTAAAACTTTAGATATTTTGAAAATACATATTTATTAATTAATTTAATTTTAATATTAAAAAGCTTGTTAAACAATTAAAACTATTATTTTTAAACATAACATTTTTAGCAGCATATCATAATACACGTTTGGGTTATACGCTTGTATACAAATTACACTAATAGTTTTAGGGATTATGGAGGTTATATTTAGAGTAAGTGTGCCCATATTTGCGTGGAGGGAGAGTGAAAAACCATTTTCTAAAAAAACCTAAGTATATCCTACCGAAATTAAAGCCTTGATCTCCCCGTCATCGGCAGACTGCATTATATATTATTCAATTAAGGGCCTTAGCAAGTCTAAAACCTATTTTGTGGGATGGTGATTTGTAGGGTGAAAGGCGTGGCGTGGTCTCACAACCGACCAAAGTATCCTTCCGCGCTAACAAGAACAGATGGATCACGGAAACAGTAGATGGTGCTAGCTACCAGACAGATCTTGCTGAAAAATCATATGTTTGGAAATATCAGTTTTCTCGAGAACGAGTGAAATTTTTATGTTAATATTTTCAACACCCCTTCTAAGATAATGTATCCATATCTATGGTTACATTTTATTACTTTTTGTTATGAAGCCGGCACTTTTATTATTGAAAAATGTAAATTTTATTGATATTTGATCACTGTTAAAATTATAGTGTAGGTGTGTATATAAAAAGTATAACTTTATCAACATTTTTCTATTCTTGAACAAACCGTTTCTGAAAAGAAAATTGCAAAACAATAAAAATTCTGGAAGATAACCATTTGTTCTCACGGTTCTGCATTTCCATACCAAACGAAAAGAGCCAATCCGCTTAAGTAAAAAAAGACCACCTGCAAATGGGGGAAAAAGCCGGAACTTTTGGCTTTTCATGCCAATGCTTTACCGCTTAACCTTCCTAGTTTGCCTTACATTCAGGATCATCTTTCATTAGTTGTCGGACCGATCTTGTGGGTATCCATCACGTCAGCTTATGATAATCATGAATTAAAAAAAGTACACAGGTTTTATTTTTTACAAAACAATTCTTTGGTGTGAGAAAAGGGGAATTGTTTAGTATTTTTTGAAAATTATTTAATATATGGCTTAATATAATACAGCTAGATTCATATGTCTTCTTCTGCATTTAATATGTTGCAAAATTTTGTTTTATTGAAGTACAACTCAAAAACCCAGCCACTGAAATATTTTTAAGTCTTTAGGAGGCAGTGAAGGGTCAGGCAGGAATGAGGACAAATCCAGAAAACCGTATTCATCTTTAAATTTAGAAATTTTCTATTGGGAGTGGCTTATATGTGGGGGAGCTACGACTTTTATAACATTATTATTATTAGCAACGCGGATTATTACCCGTTCGGGCTGTACGTACTTACGTGTAGTGGTAGGGTGATTGTGAGATGAAATGGAGGACCTACAGCTTAACGTGGGATCCGAACCACGATGGAAACCTGGCATTCCACACATTCACAAGTTGTAATTAATACACGTCTTGTCAGAGGTGAAGGAAGGGTTTAGCAATCAGATAAATCTGTGCTGGGACCGAGGATTGAACCTCGGACCCCCAGCATAGAAGTCCGACACCTTACCCTTGGACCACCAGGTTACATAATTTCATAATAAATATAAACAATTACTTTTATGTGTGGTAGAAAATTGAAATTGGTTAAGAAGGAATAAAGGCAACTCAAAATAGCCACTAAAGACTAAATAAACTAAATTTATAAAATATTTTTGAAAAAAATATTGAAATTTGCTGGGCGCGTAAAAGAATCAATCCAAAATCATTAAGGTCTAATCCTTACATTTAAAAATTAAGAATCCGTATATGGGGGAGTGAGTTGCCCTCAAGATTCCTAAAACTAATGTAAAACAATTTTTTTTTTGTGGTATAAAATTGAAGTTTGACAAGTAAACTAGTATTAGAACGTCACGTAGATCCAAGCTACGTCTGAACATATCCAATCTCAAAATTGAAGCCCGGTTAATGGAAGAGATTGAAATTGATACAACTAAAATATAGAACACTACTTTTATGTGTGGTCTAAAATGGAAATTTGGCAATCATGATAACAAACCATATAATATAATCAAATAAATATTACAATTTGAAAATCCAAATGTGGGATATTAAAATAAGGATGGGGATTGATGGTTAGTATTAGCATAAAATCCTTTATAAATTTATTTAAACATCTTCTTTTGAGCGTGGAAGATAATTTAAATTTGCCAAGTTTATAAAAGAAACACCACACAAATAAACATAAAGTTGGAGAGTTTAGAATTTAAAAATAAGGGGTGGGAGATAGCTAATAGAAGAAAAAAATCTTGATATAGTAGAGAATGTAAATTTGATTTGGTCAGAAAAAAAATCTACAAACAAACGAATAAAAAAACATTAACTTATCTTGAAAGAATACATTAGCTAACATTCAGAATAAATAAGTGGCTAGCGACATAAAAATTATAATAAGTAAATTCCAGTGACGTATTTCAGTAAACTGTGATTCTCTTTGGAAAACCATGATACATATTATTCAATATGTTTCTGTAAGGAATATATTATATATACATATATATTAAAAAAGAAAAAAAAGAAAAAGTGAGCTTCAGAATATTTCAAAATATGATTTAAAAAAAGCAAGATTTTTAACTATCTATCTAGATATATAATGGATATCTTAGATTATGATCGTCATACACAAGGGCCTTTCAATATTCACAATATTTCACCAAAGAATATATATATATATATATAGTCTTTGGTAAAATATTGTGATGCTCTTTTTTCCAAACATATTTCTATAACAATGTATATTGGTTTATCTTGTTTTAGGATCTTGCTTGGGTAGAGATTGCGTTGTTAGTGGATTAGGTTTTTTGTGCACTCAGTTTGTGGACAAGGTAGTATTTTGTCTTAAATATTTAATTCATCAGAATTTATTAAATAGTATGAATATTTTATGGATAACCAGGATTTAACAACAAGCCACTATCAAAAAGTTGGAAGTTGGATGTTGAACGTACTATTTTTATATAGTTTTGGTGCTGCTTAGGCATGTGTAGAACGGATCAAACTACTATTTTTAAATAAGGTTCATATTCATAGTACACTGGGTAGGACCTTCAGAGCTCATGGGAGAATCTATAACCTTGTTCAGGGTATTGACTGGCAAACCCAATGGAAAGAGACCATTGGGAAGACCTATAGACGCAGTTGGGAGGATAACATTAGAATGTACCTGAAAGAGATAGGGTGTAATGAGGTGGACTGGATAGAATTAGCTCAAGATAGGGTTATATGGTGTACTTTTGTAAGTAAGAAAGTTAATTTCGAGTTACTAATGCAATAGAGTAAGTTAGTTTTCATATTCGCAATTATAAATAAAAAATATCACGAAGGGAATTTCACTGGGAGAATATATATTTGGCCCCCAAGGAATCTTATACTTTTGTAATATCTTTTAGGTTCGAGGGTCCGTGTTCCTGTCATTGAAACACATTTTTACAAATATGATTGTGGTTTTATTAAAGCTACAAAGATGCTGGTTAAAAGACAAAATATGAACAGTAATACAAGGAATACAACACGATAAAACGAGAAACGGTTTTAAGATGCTAGGATAACGGAGCAGAAATTCCTAAACTCCAGAAACAAAGCTGGTTTTTAACTGTTCTGTGTTGAGAAGTTTGGCATTTGGAGAACAAACAGGTGAGTAGTAAAATACAAATGTAAATATAATTTATGTTGTGAACTCCTTATTAGATAAATCATTCGATCCCCAAATATCAATTCTATGCTCCTATACCAGTTACTATTCTTTTCCGGGTTATTTAGGTCTTGATGATCATCCAAAATATGTTGATTTTAGAAATTTTAGGGGTTGAAAATTTCTACTTCCAAACTATGTTTATTAAACTATATAAGTATATAGCATGTTGCTTTTCCCTTCATTCAGAAGCCTACTATTTATTGGTTGCAGTTAATTAACTAAGTAGGTGACCCGGTGTTGCATTCCACTCTGCTGTGATTGGCCAGATTTGCTCACGTGACCACTCATCCTCGTTCTCTGATTGGCTGTTTGCTTTACCCCCTCCCTCTTCCCCTTTATACTCCACTTCCCCCACTACGCCTGACTCTTTCGGTGGTTCCGGACATGTTGGTTATTTTTCCGGACATGTTTACTATTTATGTGTGGTAATTTATTTTATATGTATGGATATGATAGGGGTGTTGGAGTTTAATTATTTGTTTGGGGAATATGCAGCCCATCGCATCGGGTGCTCCTCCCACGGCATCGATAATGAGAATCTTCTCTGCCCGGCCACATAGCAAAGAGTGTGACCACCGAGAAGCTGACAGCGTATCAAGGCGGTAAGGCCACTTTCGTTTTTCCTTCACTTCCCACCCTATTTACATCGCCACGGCATAGAACGAACTAAGTTACACTGACTGCTCCCTCTTGCAAGACTGTCGGACTGCCTTTCACTTCACCCCTCCCCTCACTTCGCCATACCCCTCTCTTTGTGAAGTCATCAGAAATCGCAAACTGGTTATAAATTTCGAAAGATGGTGACAACGACCTTGATGAAGAGTCACGAACCCCCAAGAACGCTTGGTACAACGGTAATGGGCTTCTGAAGGTTGGTTGTTCAGATGTACTTTACCCCCCAAACCCAAAGCCGCTTGGTGCATAGGTCGTGACCTTCTGAAGGTCACTGGTTCAGATGTGGTGTATAAATGCTCACTCTGGGACCAAAGATTCAATTTTCTCCCGCCAGGAGCCTGACATTTAGATGGCGTGCATCGAACCTCCATATCCTTAGCACAGCTAATGGCTGTTAGGATGGCAATACTTCCTGCACCCCCATTATTTAGCCGGTCAACTAGGTAGAATGTGTACCCAAATTTGCCTTAAACATAGATCACTCTGCCGCCAGCCGTCTAGTGCCGCCTTAGACCATGTGACCATCGATGCAAGTATAAATACATTGTGACGGTAGATTGCTACCCGAGGACCTAGTCTTTTATTTTGCCAGTGATGGGTTTCAAATATGGGAGGATAAATTGATGGGTTTTTTTCAAATGTTTTCATTATTTACCTTCACGCAAATGAAGGCACACTTACCTTTTAAATTATTCATAACTAGCAATCCCACACGGCTTTCGCTGTGGTATTGTGTTAAAAAAATAGCCTAATTAAAAAAGCAAATTAAA
The DNA here is from genome assembly GCA_902151425.1 of Timema shepardi. Classification (NCBI taxonomy): domain Eukaryota; kingdom Metazoa; phylum Arthropoda; class Insecta; order Phasmatodea; family Timematidae; genus Timema; species Timema shepardi. Next base: position 88,402 of record CABFVX010000267.1, on the reverse strand, counting down.
AATCCATCTTCAAGATATATTCAGACCCCTTCCCGTATACCTATGTTAAAAATTTCAGATCTCTGCGTGCCGTAGTTTTAGCTGGGCAACGCAAAAAAACAAATAAACACACAGACAAACACTTCCTTTTATTATTATAGATTCCTTTTCCATTAATATAAATATGCTGATAGTCCAGATGGGTGGCCCGGCCCGCAAAAGAGAAACAAGATCGATAATCTCAATATCGAGATTTATTCCCACTGCACCAAAACGAGATTCGAACCGACGCAGTGCTAAAAATAAAATAAAATAAAAACATGGTTTACTATCACAAAGCATAAGGCTTTATCCTTCTACACGTTTGAAACACTCACATGCTTACACTAATTGAGTGGGGGTGAGGAAGATAGAATTTAGAATATCGGTAGCCGCACCCGGATGGAGGAATGGTGAATTTTTTAAAAGAAAATACACACCCAGTGCCTGTTAGAATCTCGCCCTACTCAACTGTGAGTGGAGGTTCAATTTGTGATTTATCATTGTGGTTATTCTCTTCCCCTATACACGCAAATGTAAGTGCACTTCACGTCACGGAGATAAAAGTAGTCAGTCTCGCGCTAGATTAACTTGACGCGAGAATAAGTGCAGTAAAGCCCGACCAGAAGTAAAAAACGCTGTGGAAAAACAACTGTTTATATGTAGATTCCAATTTTTATACAAAGATACTTTTATAAAGTACAAACTTTTTCATTCAACATTTATCAAATAATACTAAAGTATCGGTGATATGTTATAGGTACTAATATTATATAAAGATAGGTTGCTACAGATCACTTGTCTTGACGTATGAATACGTGAAATTAGATCTAGTGACTTTTCTAGTTGTTCCTACGAAAATAGGACTGTAGTTTGGTGAGACAGTGCTCAGCTGTCATTTTCATCTCTAGGATTCGGTTCGAATCTCTTTGGGGTGCAGTGGCAATAAATATCGATATAGATATTTATATTAATTTATATTAATGGAACCGGAATCTATAATAATAAAAGGAGGTGTTTGTCTGTGTGTGTTTGTTTGTTTGTGTGCAATGCCCAGCCCAAACTACATGACTCAGAGATCTGCAATCTTTAGCATAGGTGTAGGTGAGGGGGTTCGAATACACTCCTAAGCTGAATTTTTAATCAGGCTATTTTATTTAACACAAAATCACAGTGGGTCACGGGTAAAGCCATGTGGGATTGCTAGTTATGAATAATTTAAAAGGCAAGTGTGCCCTCATTTTGAGTGAAGATTTTCCCATTCCAAACAAATGCGGGACACATTCTACCTGGTCTAGAAAAATCTGGTCAACCAGCAAAGCCCCTTAGAAAATGGTGGGGGGGGGGCACTCGGAAGGAAGTACAACCGTTCTAACAGACATTAACCGTGCTAAAGATATCGAGTTTCAAATCTCGGTATGCACACTGTCTAAATCTCAGGCTCATCTAATCCTGGCGGGGGTGGAAATCGAATCCCTGCCCTGTAAACTGTAGGTACTTCTCTCTTCGGAGTGTTTTATTAATCATCCTTACCACATGTTTTGCCAAAAGAGGTACGTGTCACTTATATATTTATGGTGGGGGAGATCGTGGGTTCGAATCTCGCTCGGGTGAATTGGGGTGGTTTTCAACTCTCCCTCACTACACGTAAACTTTGGAAAAGTACTATTCTATTCCTCCGGTCAGTGACGGATACCTACATCCACGCATTTCGACGGACGATACCAAACAACCAATTTTAGTAGACTTTTGTGGTGGGGGATAGCGGCCTCTAACTGATGATTCCAAGACCCCAGATTGTGCATAGTTATAGCTGTGTCAATGATCTCTAGTTGCGACATCACAGGGAAAACCCATTACAACATAGGGGGTTGTGACATCGCGATGACTAGTTGCGACATCACTGCGATAAAACCAATTGCCGAGGGGATGGTTGCTAGAGTCAAACCTAGCTCACGGTTTCTAGGTCACGATCTATTCCTGTCTTGTAAAGCCACCAAACTGGCGCCAGTCATCAGGGAAACCCATTGTGACATCATTAAAGGTCACGATATATTCTTTTTCTGACTTGTCTTGTAGGTCCACCAATTAATAATATAATTAATATACAGCCCTGTTATTACTTTTGAATTTATGTACTTATATATTATTTCATCAAAATATAGTTGTGAACATTAAATTATTATTTCTGTTGTTATAAGTGGCTTTAGGAATAAAACGGTTGTTTTCCCTTTATACTTGGGTAGCAATCTACTGGCACAATATATTTAATACTTGCATCGATGGTTGCATGGTTTAAGACGTCACTAGATGGCTGGTGACAAAGTAATCGATGTTTGAAGCAAATTCGGGTACACATTCTACCTGATCGACTGGAAAAATAGTGGGGTGCAGGAAATACGACCGTTCTAACAGCCATTAGCTGTGATAAATTTATTGGGGTTAGAATCCCGGTGTGCACGCATCTAAATAACAGGCTCCTGGTGGGGGGAAATCGAATAATTGATCCCAAAGTGGGCATTTAGAAAGCACATCTGAACCAGCGACCTTCATAAGGCCATGACCGTTGTACCAAGCATTCTTGGGGGTTCATAACTCTTCAATAAGGTCGTTGTCACCTTCTTTCAAAATTTATAACAAGTTCGTGACATCTGATGACCTCACAAAGAGAGGTGTATGACGAATTGAGGGGAGGGGTGTAGTGAAAGGCAGTCCAACAGAGTCTTGCAAGAGGGAGCAGTCAGTGTAACTTAGTTCTTTCTATGCCGTGGCGATGTAAAGAGGGTGGGGAGTGAAGTAAAAGTGAAAGGGGCTTTACGGCCGTGATGCACTGTCAGCTGTTCGGTTGTCACACTCTTCGCTAAGTGGCTGGGCAGAGAATATTCTCATTATCGATGCCGTGGAAGGGGTTTCCGACGCCATGGACTGCATGTTCCCCAAATAAATAAATAACTCCAACACCCCACTCCTATCCATACATAAGAAATCAATTAGAATACATAAATAATCAACATGTCAGGAACAAGAACCAACATGTTCGTAACCACTGAAAGGGGCAGGAGGAGTGGGGCAAAGGGGAGAGAAAAGGGGGAGGGAGGGGGTAAAGCAATCATCCAGCCAGAGAGCGAGGAGGAGTGGTCACGTGTCCAAATCTTGCCAAACAAAGCAGAGTGGAATGAAACGCCGAACTAGCTACTGACCTAAATTAAATATTTGCAAACTTAAAAACAAGTTTTACTGTTTCTCCCTATGTTTTACCAGTTTTTTAGAGACACAAAAATTCCTGTGCTTTCCCGGCGCATGTAAATTCTGAACAGTGGTGGATTCAGGGCCTGCTGTCGGAAAATGGGGGTGGGGGTTGGCCTTCATAAGATTTCTTCAAGTATAAATTTAATAATTTGAATTAATAAAAGTTTAATTTGTAATAATTTTAATAATAATATTGCAATTTATAAAATATAGTTTAATTACAATTTAAAAAATCTAATAAGCTACGGTGGGCAGGTCATGCTGCGCGAATGGGAGTATTTAGAGCCACGTTCAAGGTATTGAATGGCAAACCCAATGAGAAAATACCACTGGGAAGACCCAGACGCAGATGGGAGGATAACATTAGAATAAACCTGAAAGAGGTAGGGTGTAATGAGATATAGTGGATATCATCAACTCAAGATAGGGACAGGCCGTGTACTTTCGTGAGTGCGATAGTGAACTTTCGAGTTATTAATGCCATAGAGTAAGTAAGTAATAGTAAAAAGAGGACTTATAAGGAAAAACACAAGTTTGATTGACAAAAATGTAATTTTAATATAAAAAATCTTACAAAAAGTCAGTCACCGTAGAATTAATAAATATATCAAGTGCATGATCCTAAAATGTTTTAGTATTAATATAGAAAATATGTATTTTAATAAAAATAATTGGTTTTCATAAAACGTTTTTAGCACGGCGTCTTACCATCTGTTCAGGTTATACGCTTGCTACTATACTAAACTTAGTTATTTAAATATTGGAGGATTTTAGTTTTAAGCCAATAGATTTTCCGCATATTGTAGCTAAGTTGAAATAATGTTTGACTTGATCATGTAGGAGTTAGGGTGAGGGAGGTGTTAGTCATTCTTTGCAACATTAAGGTTTTGGTTTCAATATTATTATTATTATTAGCACCGCGTCTTACTACCCGTTCGGGTTATACGCACTTACGCTAATGTGTAATGGTAGGGTGATTGTGAGATGAACTGGAGGACCTACAGTTTAACGTGGAATCCGAACCACGGTGGAGACCTGGCATTCCTCACATTCTTTTTGGTTTCAATAACATTTTTATCACCTCCTCCTGGATACCCCCACTGACCCTGATCATGGTACACAGCAAATCGAAGCCGTGTTTCAACGCTCCTTGAAATTCTAGAGAATAGGAATAACATTTCCATTAAAATATTGTTTCAAATATTAACATAAAACACTTTCGATTCTTAATTAAGTCCTTTGATACTGTCATTTACACAACGTAATGTTTACATTTCTTAGAAAGAAACGGTATTTAAAAATAAGTAATGGAGGTAAAAGAAAAAAAAAACCAACCCTACGCTTATATAGTTATAAAATGTGAATAAATAACAGTTGAACAAAGCGGGGGAGAAAGAGAGGAATAAGCTATTTGAAAATGTAAAGTGTTTTAGTATACAGGAAAGTCACACAATTTAAGCCAGCTTTAGAAATATAAATATCCAAGAAACTTTGAGATATTCTTCTTCAAAACTTTATGCTTATACTCTCGTAGAAATTTGTAGACCCTTCTTTAATTGGATTAAGCAACGTTTGTTTTTAAAAGTACGTTAAAACACTTGCCAAACTAAATTTAAAGGTGCTTATATCATAAGTTTATTTATAAAAGGAAAATATTGACTATACTGTAATAACTATCAGTAGTAATTCAAGTTTTATAAACTTAAAGTAATGTATTATAATTTCCCTGAAAACTATTTTTTCTTGGATGGATTCAAGTTTATATATTTATTTTTGTAATCTTTTATTTCGGTTTCTAGTTTCTTAAAAAATAAAACGTTGTTTGAAATCCCAATAAGATCCTTTAAACAAAAAAACAATTTCATAAGTTTTGATAGAAGAGAAAGTGAAACAGTAGAAATTAAATATATTTATACTTAAGAAACGAATTCTTTTTATAAAGTATTTTTTATTTGCTCAACTACTTTTGAAAGATTAACTTATGAAAGTAAATGAAAATTTATAAAAAATAAAAAATGTAAGGTACATGTCAAATATATGTTTGAACTTGTATTTACTGGAATAATCAAATTGTTATACGTTTTAATTTTTGTATTAATAATATTAAATAATAATTCAAAACTAAACAAGTTTGTAGATTAATTAATTCAATATATATATGTGTATTTTAAATAAAATCATCTGAGTACTGTACATATATATTTATTTTAAATGCTACTATTTCTACTATATATATTGTATGTATACTGCAGAAAATTTAATCTTTGTTTATCAAATTTGTTTAAACTATGTAGTGTTAATCTCAGTTTGTTAAAAGTACATTCCTGGACAATTAATAATAAAAATATTCCTTTTAAAATATATTATTTACCCTATTTTACGGGCCAATATCATAATAAAATCTCTAGAATCTTAAAATATTGAACACCATTATTATTGAAACAAAGGTACAAAACGCACGTCACTTCAAAGCCCGATAGGGATGTTTTTAATTATAATCCTGTCATCCTTTAAAGATTTTAATGTTTCAAGTCTAATATCCAAATAAACTATACATTCCTGTATAATATATCAATATATATAGGCATACATACATACATATATAGATACATATATATACATAATGGAATAAGTATATTGAGTACATATAAATATATTATATATCATATACATATATAATTTTAATTTATATAAGAATAAATTGAGTACTTACACAGGAAGTCATAGGGTTCACACACACACACACACACACACACACACGCACACACACGCACACACACACACACACACACACACACACATATATATATATATGTGTGTGTGTGTATATATATATATAACATCAGTTCCTGGTGATCTCAGTAATTTAATTATGTAGGAATTTTGGGAAGGAGCAGAGCAAGAGTATTAAGCATGTAAGAGTGAAAGTGGACAAATTACAGAATACAATGGAAATGGAATGAAAATAAATAATAATGATATAGAAAATGCTTGCAACAGAATAAGACAGGCCGTAGTTGAGAGCACGAAATACATGTGTGTGGGTCTGCTTTAATGGGAAACTTAAAAAGAGATGAATGGCGAATGAACAGGTGAAATAAGCTGGGGGAGAAAAAAACCAACCATACAAACGAATGATTGCTTTGCAGAGTGAAACAGAACGCAAGAGATTGTTGGACTTATACAAAGAGAAATATATGAATGCAAATAAAGTAGTATAGAAAAGCAAGGAGAATATGAGATTAAAAGAAGGAGAAAGATTGCAGAATGATTTTGAAGGAAATACTAAACTGTTCTGGAAGCCAGGAAAGATAACGAAACAAGATTTGCAAGGAAAGATTTATGGCATTCAGAATGAAAGTGGTGAGATAATTGGGGATGAAAAGAGTATACGAGAGCAACGGAGGAAGTATTTTGTGCTATTGTATGGCACTAACATAGGGAAAGTAGCAGATAATAGGGAAAATGTAATGATGAGTAAAATAATTAACAAGGCTGAGGTGTTAAAAACTGTGAAAATGTTAAAGAAATGCGAAGCTTCTGGTGTACGAGGGATCACAAGTGAACTGATAAAGTGTGAGGGTACGGTATTACCTGCCAGATTGTGTGAGTTGTTAAATGTGCATGAAAGAATTTCAAATGATCCTAATGACTGGAAAAATACGTTCAATGTTGCTTTATACAACATACAAAGCAGTAAGAGTAAATGTAAGAATTATAGGACAATTAGTTTGTTGAGTATTTAAGGGAAAGTTATAATTGAGAGGGTGAGTGAAAACTGCCCACACGATTTGGGGTGTGCAATGTGGCTTAGTGCCAAGTAGAGGTTGCATGGATCAGATATTTGCATTGAAACAACTGATTGATAAATGTCTGGCAGTAAGCAAGAGAGTGTATTGTGCATTAGTTTATCTGGAGAAAACGTATGATCGTTTGAATAGGAGTACGCTATATAATGTACTGAGAGAGTATGGTGAGGATACATGGCTAGTAAATGGTAAATAAAATTATGGTGGTGAATGATGACAGTAAAGCGTGGGTTAGGATGGATGAATCTTTGAGCGAATGGTTTTACATTGAATAGGATGTTAGACAAGGTTGTGTTATGTCTCCGTGGTTGCTTAATGTAGTCACAGCAAAGTGTATGAGGAATGCTTGTTAGGAAAGGGTTGGTGTGCAAATGACCAATATGAATGTTAGAATACTGCCATATGCAGATGATGCCGTGTTAATGATTAGAGATTTACAGAATGGATTAAATTGTTTGAATGTGGTGGCAGGCAGAATGGATCCTCATATAAAATTCTCAAAAACTAAACTAAACCAAATTATTGTCAGCTTAATATAAATGGAAGAATGTTAGAACAAGTGAATTATGTTTTGTATCTGGGCAGAATGTTGTGTGAAATTGGAAAGATGGATGTCGAAATCGACAAACAGGAGAGTAGTTGGATGTATGTGGACTATTGCAAAGAATGAAGTAGTATGTAAAGAAGCATATATGGATATATTAAAGTTTGTTTTATGGGTGTGAAGTATGGGTTATGGATATGAAGCGTGGGTTTGTCAGGACAAACACGAGCAAGGCGAATGCGGTCGGAATGAGATATCTAAGAAATGTGTGTGGAAAAACTTGTATGGACAGTCAGTAATGCATGGGTGCTGAAGGAGTGCGTTTTGAAAGGAAATCCAATAGATCAATGTGAAAGAAACATCTGACGCTGATTTGGCCATTTTTAGAGAATGAGTGTGGATTGAATGACGAAGTAAATATATGAAGGAAAAGTCTCAGGTTCGATTCCTTTATCGAGGCGTCTATTTTCAACAAAATTAAATTAAAATTCTTATATCATTTGAGTAGATATAACAAGCGTATATATAATCTTAATTTTGCTTCCCACTAGCAAAAGGAATGTATTTATAACGAGCCTTACTGCTTTTAAAAAAAAATGGTATTACAAAAACATATTCCAAGAGATATTAGGTGAACAATTAGCATNCATAGGGTCTATGAACCTTTTAAGGCCTACAATATTTTACTTGAAAAAATACATGAACAAAAAAATCCTAAAATATTAAAAAACAACCACTTTTAATTCAAAATAATTATTTTGATATTTGAATGACAAAAACCATAATTAAAGTCATCGCATTTCTCAACAACCTCAATGATACAATCACAGACACAGTAGTGTAGGTGTTTTTATACTTGAAAATGATTAAATTAGCAAAAAAATTGGTAAAAATATCAGACCTCTAGAAATAATAATGCCTTGGGCCTACGAAGGTATTAAAGTGGCCCTGCCCAGACCCAAACATCAGCGGCATAATTTCAGTCAGCTGGTTGATCTTACAAGTATATGTTGGGACAAAGCCTTAAAATCTGTATCCCCCAACCTGTTCCCTTAGGCTAGACATATAGCAATTTTCATAGGATAGGTCTTTCTTATTTGACAGCTATAATAGTAAATATAGCCTGATTTTGTTTGGAAGAACGGTTTAGAAAACTCAAACATTATTTTGCGTCCAACACTGATAACATTTTACTATATTATTTGTCTTATTCTATTAGTAAACTGTTGATAATATCTATCAAAACTGATAACTGAAGATTACATGACTTGTTGTATGGATGTATTAAAATTGTTTTGGTAACTTTAGTAGCTACCAGATACTGTTATTCCGACCAAAATCAGCTTATGGATCTGCTCCCATGGATTCATTCTTCAAGTCATGTAATCTGAAGCTATCAATTTTGATAGCTAGTATCTGTATCTATAAAATAGCAAGAGTAATAGTAAAATATTATCAATGTTGGCTTCAGAAAATATAGTTTGTATTTTCTTAAAGGCTCTTCCTAAAAAAAATTGGACTGTAGCTCAAGTTAAAAAGTGGGTAGTATAGCATACATATATAAAAATATATCTATAAGTTGAGATTATGTAATTTTTTAATTTCAAATAACCCAAACTGGTGCGGCGATGAAAAAAAAAAGAAGTAAGGTAATTTACAGTTTCATTGCAATTTTACAAATTTTCTCTCTTTTTTTTTTCTTTTCTAAAACGAACACGAGAGTAAAAACTATTATATCCCAATGCGAGCATTCATTGCTGTCACGCCACATTTCAACCACCTCGCTAATATTGGGCCCCACTCCCCTCTGAATTGTTAATTTCTCTAAAGTTCTATTTATGTCCTTCCCTCCTCCTCCTCCCCACACTTACTCCACCCCCTTCCTATCTGTGTGTGTAAGATATTCTACCCCTTATAACCATTCTACGCCACGCGAGCCAGGTCTGCTTGGCTGTGAGTCCTGAGTTCTGACCTCTTTGGAAGTATCGACCTGTTGAGGTTAAACGCGGGGGTGAGGTAGGGGGGAATTCCTTCGAAAAGGAAGGTATAGTCGGGACCCGGTAATAAGAATATTATCTGAAATTCTTTAAAAGAGCTATTAAATATTTCATGTATCCAACCGTAGAGCTGCGAGACGGAAAAATGTCAACTATTATTTCTGTAAATTATTTCAACTTATTAAATGCAACTTATGTAATAAAGATAAAGATATCCCAAAAGTCAACGTTTATACTTAAGATTAATTTATCCAAAGGGCGTTAACACGAGAAACATCATCAAACAAGCTTCGGTTTAGCGCGCTACTCTTACAATAGACTAGACTGCCGATGACAGGGAGATCGGTGTTCGATACCAGTCAATTGTACTGAGGGTGGTTTTTCCTAAATAGTTTTTCACTCTCACGGGTGCAATTCCTCTAAATTTAACCTTCCTCATCCTTAACACATTAGAGTAATTAGTCATATAGGCGTAAAACCCAAACGGGTAGTAAAACGTGGTGCTAAAAAAAAGTAGTAAGGAAACCAAAGAATGAGAGCCTTTGTAGACCCGTTATGTTCATAAATCATACTTCAATTTTTTATCATCGATAAGTTAATTATAATAGTTTTAAGGTTGGGGCTCAACCTTTTTCTCCCCCCCCCCCTTTTCCTCCATGTTTCCTAACTACCTCTCCCTCACGCCACACACGTGCCACATTCTCATAACACATTCGTCTCTTAACACACTATATTTTGAAGTATAATAGGCTCTAGATGCCACCTTTACAACTTAACCCCTCCACCGCAAGCTGCCACTGCAGAAAATTTTCCTATTCAAAATTTCCCGGAAAATATTTATCTCTATCCATACGCCGAGCCATATATCAGAAACGGTCACGTTTAATCCACGGATAAAGATATTAGTCTCGTGTTATTCAGTTTGATGACGATGGATAGGTCAGGATTTGTAGTCGTAAACTAAGGGTACTTATTCCAATATAGCTCCATGAAAATACTAGTACACTTTCTATAGATTAAACCATACTTCTCTCTGATGCATTAGCGAGTTAGTACATAAAATGTATAATCCGGACGGTTAGTAAAGCTTGGTGCAAATTTTAAAATAAATCTAATTTTAATTTCTCTAATTAATGTTTTAATATTATAGTGAGTACACTATAGTAAAAAAACTATCATTTTGTTCATATTTATTTCTTCTTATGATTTCTCCCCCCCCCCCC
>CABFVX010000267.1:16266-68972 GCA_902151425.1 Timema shepardi | reverse complement strand
TTCGACATTTTTATTACTATCGATAGGTTTAGCACACTTGCTACTAACGGTTTAATTTAATTCGTAAGATCATAAACTATATATATGACTGATGTGTTAAAATACATCAATATTATAATCAAAGTAGGCCTTTACAAATAAGAATCACCATTATCGTGGAGAGATGATGGTAAAACCACAACAATAAATCTCTTGTCAAAAATTACCCTCATTTCTCTGAGCCAAGAGTCGAACCTTTGCCTCCTCGTCAACAGCTATCAAGAGCTATCTGCTAATAAAGTGCTCGCTCGCCAGTTTGGCCGAACCTTAAGTCGTGTCAGTTTTTTTTTCTAATATAAATCTATACGCCCACACCACAATGGTTCACCTGGGCTCGCTTTGCTTGGTCTTGATTTATTGCTAAGAATAATAATGACTTTAATGTTGTTGGTTTTCTTTTTTTACAGAAGTGAAGGGGAGAGAAAGGGGAGTTAACCATTGCTGAGGCATTTATCAAAGCCGTGGGTTGAAGTGGGAATTATGGCGAGTCCAAAACTTCAGTTTCAACTCACATCCCTGATAAAATATTACAGTCGTTAGAGCGTTACGTACACGAAAAGGTTCAAAATCATTAAGGTGTGGCAGAAGGGAGCACGAGTAAGTTTACAGTTTTTTTTGGAGTATTACATTCTTTTGGCCAAAATAAATCAAATATTTCTCCAGTAGCAACATAGAGTTTAGGTTTATGCACATGCTAATATCAACATATCTTGAATATCTGTCAAGGGTGTCCTGTAATTTTGTCAAAACTTGTTCTTTTTATTTTAAAAGTTTTGACAAAATTCCAGGACACCCTTGACAGATATTCAAGATATGTTGATATTAGCATGTGCAGAAAACTAGACTATGTTACTACTGGAGAAATATCTGATTTATTTTGGCCAAAAAATGTAATTTCTATAAAAAATGTAAAAATACTTGCGCTCCCTTCTGCCGCACCTTAAAGAGTAAGAAACTAAACCGACAATTTTCGTATTATAGACAAGTATTTTGCCAATATTTGTTATTTGCATCATACAACCCATCCTAACATATGTACACTCATGGGGTAGGTAGAAGAAAGATACATTTTAGAAGTTGTGTACTCATATTTGCGTTTAGGGAGGGTGGTAAACAATTTAGGGGTGGGAACACTCTAGTAGGCTCTACATTGTGGTGATATTTGATAAACTAGTTCCCCGTCACCGTCAAACCAGACAATACGATACTGATTCCTTTTTCCAGTGCTCACAGTGCTGAGGTTGTTTTATTAAAATTTGTGAAAAATGAACACGCTTACATTATTATATATTATTTTAAAAATAGACATATGTATATGAAATAATATGCGCAGGCCTATATATAAAAAAGATTTATATTTATATTAATATATTTATATGTAAAATAATATTTATATATATATATATATATATATGAGCCCTTCGTCTACACTGTAAGGTAGCAAGTTTACCTTGTACTGTTCCAACATGATACAGCTTATAATATAGGGTCATAGTGTAATACGTCAAGGTGGGACATATATATTTCCGGGTGTACAAAGTATATATATATATATATATATATATATGATTCAAATGGGTTATCGGAAAATAGTCTCATACGTATAAATATAATAGTATTAGAGAAAATGTTTTTTTTAATTAATTCAAGCACAGCTTATTTGGATTTTTTTTAAAGATGTATTTATTTTTCTTGGTTCTTAATCAGCCTATTTTGTATGACGCTAAGCCAATATACATACCATTAATTTACCATTTAGTGAAATTCTTCGTACCGGTGGACGAATGCTTTAAGGCTCTGTGGCCGAATAAATTTAGACGATTCCTCAAATTTATATTTTACTTGTGGTGTTCTTAGCTCTTGTTCACGTTAAACCAGAGAAATCGCCCTCTTCATACTTAACCCTGAGATAAATTCAATAAAAACACTTGCGTCAAATTAATAAATTGAGAAATAGTTCATTAAAGTACAAAATTACGTGGACTGAAGCATCAAGTTAGTATAATCTGATTTGTCGGTTGCATAGAGTCAGGTCTTCCCGGTTGTACTGAGAGTCGTTNCCCCCCCAAAATTACAATTTATAGTTACCATATTTATATCGTGCCAGGTATTGAAGCTAGTACCTTTAGATCAGCAATAATTTTTTTAGTACGCAGCAGTTGACGTTTCGTATCCATTTTGATAAAGCATCTCACGTAAAAACAGTCCTAGAAGTTGGCAGCACCTATTATAGCACATATTCGTAAACTTATGCCAATATTTGGTGCGGAATTTGTGTCACAAAGTCATCCAACTACACCTCATTTATTTGTGCCACAATTTAAAAAAAAAACACCCCAAAACACACTAACCGCTTACCTTTGTTCTGTGGCAGTCGCTATAGACATCCATCTCCCAGTTTCGACGTTGACATTTTAGATTTGTAAAGGGTGATGAAAGAGAGGGGTGCTCAAAGGGGAAGATACCTCACCAGTAGGGGATCCTTTCAAAACCGGCTTTCAGTCAAGTCAGTGCCGATCCGTGTCTCAAACCATTAATATTCAGCATTTGGGATTCACCTAGGAAACTGCGATATCCACCGAACAGACGGATCAAAAAGGAAACAAGTCAAACTTGGAATCTTTTGACGGTGGTTATAATCGAATACCTTTCTAGTACAAGTCTTTTGAGGTTTTTTCAATAGTTTTTGTAGCACCGCGTCTTACTACCTGTTCATGCTATACAAATAACTTATGCAAGAATGTGTTAAGGTCGATAAAAGTGGAATATTTAGGAAGTGTACTCTCATTTTCGTGAAGGTAGAATGAAAAACCATTTAGGAAAAAACCACCCTAAGTACACCAGACCGGTATTTAAACTCTAATCGTTCTGTCATCGAAAGTCTAGTTTAATACGAGAGCGACGTTTTAGACCATGTGTCCACCAAAGCAAGTAAGAGACTCAATTAAATTACTCTTTGTCTAACGCGCTATTCTCGCAGTAGACTAGACTGCCGATGAAGGGAAGACCAAGGTTCGAATCTCGGTCAGGTGTAATAAGAGTGGTTTTTCCAAAATGATTTTCCACTCTTCCTTTAAGCAAATGCGGGTACATTTCTTCTAAGTATAGCCATCCTAATCCCTAACACCCCTAGCTTAGTTAGTACATAATCGTATAACCCGAATGGATAGTAAGACGCGGTGCTAAAAAAAATATAAAAAATCTTGCAACATGATTGACCAGCTACAACACATGGTACAGTAGCCCCCGGACTTCTTTGGTGCTGACTGACAGCTCACAGCTGACAATTGACAGCTTTAAAAAGTTACCAGACCAAATTATGTATCTCTATGCCGAACCAGAGGATCTGCAAAAACATGTGTTTAGCAGCTGTCACTTTTGACAATCAAAATTTAGGTATATACCTATACTGTCAGAAGTCAGCTATGAGCTGTCAGTTAGCACCAAAGAAGCCATGGGGCTACTGTACACTTCATTTAACGTTTACGTAACGTGAAAGTATTCTGGACAACTCTTAATTTGAGTGAACGTTAAGTTGACTGCGCCATGATACCATCCATTTAAAAACAAAATAAAAACCGTTGGTGTTAAAAAAATGTTTAGTAGCTACTCTAAAAATAATTTTATGATGTAATATATAATAATTTCTGAGATATTTAAAAAAGTTTTTCATAAAATAGCAAAGGTTTCTTCTTCCTTAGAAATGTTTCGAAGTTTAAATATTGTCACTATAGGTTTCGAAGTCAAAGTGAGGGAGAGTTGACCTTCAACCTCAACATTTCGAAACTTTGTACTGTAACATTACGTCATATAATGTTACAATTGGACCACGCCCCATACTGACGTAAATGGATGTGTCGCATCAAATCATACTACCCGCTCCAATATATTCAATTAAATTTAGGATCCCTACAATAGTATTGTTCGCTGTTGTAGTTCTTGTAGGCTAAGAAGACATAATATAACAATGCTGGACAATATGTTTCACGACTCAACCCAAATCAATGTAATAAATAATCTGTTCAAGTACTTACAATATGAATCTGCTTTCAATAGAATCCTGCTAGGCTGAAAGACGCACGGGAATCCAAGACCGGCGACTGGGGCAAGAGAGGTCCGGTGTATCAACAACTCGTTCCGACGCTCGATATGGACTAGCAAGTAATGGGACATGAACGGCCAACGCCTGCTAGAAGATACTTACGTAGCTGACCTCTGACGGAGGGGAGAAGAACCTCCTTTCAAAACATCGGGTGATTGGAAATGTGCTAATTTTTCGATGGAGCGAGAACAACTATCAACAACATCAACAAAGTTCTACGTGACATTTTGCAGGCATCGTGACGTCACCGCGTGTGTTTTTTGTATCCCCCCCATAACAACGAAATCCCTATATAATGGCCATGCAAGCGTGCAGTAATTGACTATTCTACGATCAACGATCGACGACAGATCATTGTCATGGACCTGGAAAATGGCGGGAGAAATACTTGTAAAATGTATCAAAATCGTCGCTTAGACGATTGGAGTTATGAACTCTAGCTTCTTTATTAACTTTAAACTTTTTACATAAAATATTCTGTTTCAAAATATAACGTAATTATAATTTAATCACCAATTTAATTTAAATACTCTATCTTTAAAATGTCGCCGCTCGGGCGCTGGACTTGTACTTTTGTATTTATTCTCGTAAATATTTTCAGTTACGTGCTAATTAGAAGTTGACATGTTAATATTTGTTTGGAATTGTAGAGTATTCCAGTTTTTTTTTGAAGTAACTTTTCATATTTGAAATTATGGTTTGAATTAACGTAACGTGATGTAACTATTTATTGGAATTTGAATTAGGATAACTTTAATCTTTTGTAACGTAAGTTCTTTTTGAACAGCTAAAGTTTTGTTTATCTATTTTGGGAACTGTGTGTCCTATATTCTCTGTCAGATCAGATAGTTTGGCTTAGGTCTGGTAGTCAAACCCTCAAGTTTTGTAAATACCCTTGTGTGATCGTCAAATTTAAATTACTATATATTTATGATATCGTTTTCTGTGAATTACGAAACCTTTGGAACCATATCAAGGCACCCATTAGGCCCTTAGATTTTTGTATCACATTTAAATAAATACGCTGTAGTATTGTCTCATATAGACTGGTCTATCAATATAATGATGGATTTCATATTTCCTTTTGTTAAAACCCTTGCGCAACTTTAATTATGTAAAGTTGTTTACTTCGAGTATAATTTCCAACAGAACTCATTATGATATAATGAGACGATGTACTGTTTACTGCGCTTTTTCTTTCAATTGAATAAACTGCTCATTTTGTTGAATTAAATTTTTTATAATATCCATTTATCTTGTATGTTAAGTTCATCCTCTCTCTTTTATTACTTTCACTGGTCGGGTAGTATTAGGACTCAGAGAGGGTGCAACAGTACAACCCTATCAATTTGTGCTTTCAGAAATAAGATTTATTATTGTGACTTTCTCATTTTCTCTCTTTCGATTTTATGAAGCCACTTCTTCTAAATAGCAATATTATTAATTAATCTAGCACCGCGTCTTACTACCCGTTCGGCTTATACGCCTAAGTAGGCCTACTAGTTACGCTAAGTAATGGATTAGAAATTGGGAATATTGAATTTAGAGGAAGTGAACCCGCATTTGCGTGTAGGAAGAGTGGAAAACCATTTAATCATTTAGGACCCCCTACCCCCAGTTCACTCAAGTGAGATTCGAACCTTAATTTCCCCGTCCTCGGCAGTTTAGCTCAACACGACTAGCGCGTTAGCTAACTACGCCACCGAGGCGGGTAGCATTCCTATTATTTCATCATCAGATTAAGTTATTGTATTGAACGTAATAAAATAATAATATGATAGCAATTGTATTCAGTTACATTGTTACTATCCGCAGCTTTGAGGACGTGGATTAAATTCAAGATAATAAGGTCTGATTTTCTGGTGACAGAATTTTGGGCTTGAATCCCGCTGAGCTTAAATTTCCAAAACAGTTCCTCACCAACCCTCCTATCAATTAGGGTCACATTTCCTATAAATTTTACATTACTCATAATTACCCCATTAGATTAAAAATTCCGATATCTCAGACGGGCAATGAAAGGCAGGCTGCCGATGATAGGGAAATCAGGGTTTGAATCCCAGAGGAGTATTTGTCCTAAATAATTTTCCATTATCTTTACATAAAAATGCGCATACATTTCCTAGAAATTCAGCCTTCCTCATTTCTAGCTTATTAGTGTAATAATACATATTCGTATAACTTGAACAGGTAGTTAGAGGTAAGAAAAAATATTACGAGAAAAAAACTAAATGTCAGAATTCCGATATGTAAAACTTTATACATTTCCCCCCCTTATGGGATTCGAACTAAGTTTAAACCTTCCTAGTAAGAGCTGAGCATACCAGTCAATCTCACTGTCCTCACTGGGGCTGAGCCATTTGTACCAACAGCAGCAATAATTTTCACACTTTGTCGCAGAAAGTTCTTTTTTATGATTTGTATTAATGTTTAATTTTTAAAAAATACGCTACATTTTGATAGAGTTAAAACAAATTATATCTACAACATTTTTACTATATAGGTTTTAGTTATTGACACGAAAAAAAGTGTTTTTACGTCGATTTTTGTTTGTTACATGGGACTATCCTGTCTAGTTTATCTTTTAATCTAGCATTAGCAAATGAAAATAGAGAAGAAAAATAATAATGAATGATGAAAATTATTGTTTGTGGAAGCAACACATAAAACATAATAATTTGAAACCGTAGTTAGATTTTCAGACACATAAATTAAAAACATAAATATGATCTTTAAAATATTCTAACACAAGATTTTTTTTGTTTTTGTTTTGAGTACAAATTACAACCTATGCATCTTATCTTATATAAAATTCGTTCCTGAAAACGCATACCTAAATTAAATATGCTATAAGGGGGTAACATTTCCCAAAGAGCTGAAACATATTATCAAATACAATTAAAAACGTTTAGTTTTTTAATTCTTTATATATGTATTTTTTTACACATGGTTTAGTTTTGTTCAATCCCTTCACAAATGAACTCACAGCCAACCTGTGTTAGTGTAGAAAACTCGAAAAGGACAATTTTTTGTAGTTTTTATCTCTAGATTAACATTTTTTTTTTGTCAAAAGCAATCAAATAATAGAAACATATAGTTTAATTTTCTCCACATGTTGAACTCGACAGTTCTTGGATATCTGTCAATGGTTTCCTGGAATTGTTTGACAACTTTTTATATTCATTTAAAAAGTTTCTCATCAAATTAATGTCACTATGCTCTTGACAGATATTCAACAATTACTGTTGATATTGCCATGTGAAGGAAATTAAACCATTTTTCTACTGAAGAAATATTTGACTTACGGGTAGAGTGGTCAAAAAATATTTTTCTATAAAAACTGCAAAAATATTGACCTTTTATCGCTTCACCTACCACCCTGCCTTTAGTCCAATGAGCGCCCGATTAAGGCTAAAGATACACATCATGGTTTCAATTGTTTTCTCAAATTTATTATATATTTTATGAGCCTTTCGTTCCTCATCACTATAATCAGCAATTTAATGTTTCCATGGTTTCATTATTTAAGTGCGTCTTACTAACCATTTAGGATATGCGCAATTATTTATTATCATTATTATTATCCCCGCGTCTTACAACCCGTTCGGGTTATACGCACTTACGCTAATGTGTAACGGTAGGGTGATTGTGAGACGAAATGGAGGACCTACAGTTTAACGTGGAATCCGAACCACGGTGGAGGCCTGGTATTCCCCACATTCACAAGATGTCTTGTCAGAGGTGAAGGAAGGGTTTTGTAATCAGATAAATCTGTGCCGGGACCGAGGATTGAACCCCGGCCGCCGGCACAGAAGTCTGACACCTTACCCCTAGAACGCCAGGTCACCAATAAATGAAATAATATACACTGTTACGTCTTACTCTATGGCATTAGGAAATAGGAACACTGTTACAAAAGAATTGAGAAAAGAGAAACATCTTTTTCCACCAAAGAGCATAATAATCAAATTAGTTTTCAAAGACCTGAATTAAAAACTAAATATATTTGCTCAGAGCTCAGAAATTATTTGTTTTATAAAATTTTATTTCAAATAAATGATTTGTATCTTTAACAATACTACATATTTACATTGATGAGTTATTTCGTATCTCAAATAATAGTGAAGACATTATGAAAATAGATAATTGTCCTTATATGAAGTATCCTCAAATTCATATTCATGAGAAAATGAGAATTGCCATCTTGTTTATAATAATAAACAATGTCTATATATAGCATTTAATTAAAATCATTGGAGCGAATTTTGATTAAATTAATTTTTCTCTTTTTTACTTTTAATAAACTACCCTTAATTTTAGGGTTTGAAATCTAATTTTAAAAAAACCTTTGTGGGACTTTATGACAATACTAGATACCCAGTTTTAGTTTAAAATAGTAGTTTTGGCTCCAACTCGAGGTACAGACAGATAGAATTACGAAAACCACTTCTTCGGTTTCATGGGATCATGAAACGTCGACGTTTATAAAAAAATCTTGAGTTCTATATTTTTGACGATCACAATACTTTATCTCTGAGGTGGCGAGAGGAAATAGACGAAGAAAGCACTGCATTGTGTGTTGGTCAATCATAAGGTCCACGGGCCGCAGAAAATAAGTATTAGGGTCGCTAGATTTACATGTCTAGTCTAAAACTTCTTTCGCAAAAGACTGTAATGTCGATGATGGCGAGAGTAGGGTTCAGATTCTGTTCAGATGTATTGAGGTTTCCATTTAATAAATTGTTCTATACTAACCCTCCACGCAAATTTAGGTACACTTCCAAAAAATAGACTCTTTCTCTTCCCTAACACCTTAGGGTAAAATTTCAAATGTGTATAAGCCGAACGGGTAGTAAGACGCATTGGTTCCCCCTCCATTTTATATTATAAATGAATGTGGAGAATGCTAAGCTTCCACCGTGGTTAGGATCCCACGTTAAACTGTAGGTCCTAAATTTCATCTCACAATCACTCTACCATTACACATTAGCGTAAGTGAGTATAGCCCGAACGGGTAGTAAGACGTGGTGCTAATAAAAAAATAATAAATTAAGAATCAACTGATAAACAATACGTATTTCATTTAAGGTGCAATGCAACAAATAACGCACTTTTACTGGTAAATCTTTCCATTCTTCGAATGCTTTAACCCAGACTCGCAATATTATTATTATTTCACCTACCAATACCGAATCTCATATTAAAATACGAACCTTAAGAAACACGATAAACATAGTGTGTTATTATCGGCACCGCGTCTTACTATAGGCTATATGCACAAAATAATGAAATCTCAAATTTCAACACACAAGTTTCTTACCATTGCAGTTCTGGCCCTGTCGCTATGGAGCAGAAAACAATTTAATTCATTTCAATTGTTTGAAAAATGTTACCTAAACTTGAAACACGAACCCGGGATCTCTAGCTTAAAATGGCAATGCTCTACCATTTATCTATCCAAGCGTCTTCGCCTGCTCAGCGTTATTCCTCACTAATAGTTTAAGGCTGAATCTGTGTCTATGATGGACTCAAACTTAAACTCTGGGGGAATAACATCCCTGAGCAGGGGACAAACCCTGGATAGCTAAGTGGTAGAGTATTGGTGAGCCAAACCAAAGGTCCCGGGGCTGTAGCCCATATTCAGGTGTCATTTTTTTTAACAATTTAAATTAGTAATGAGGTTTCTTTACAACATTAATTCTTAGAAAAAACTAACACTTGTCCAATTAATCGTACAGGAAATCCTTGGTGATTGAAATGATTCAATGGTGGACCAATGGACCTGCACCCACCGACTACGAGGAAGGAGGGGGGGGGGAGGTAAAGAGACAATTGAATTTAATCACATTGTGGACGGGATACATAGACATACGTTTTTACACCAGCGCTTCCTTTCAGAAATCCTGTGCATTCTGTGATTATACTGTTGAGAAGCTTCAGGCAACATTTCTAACCCAAAAATACAAATCAGATGCCACTAGATTCCTGTGAAAAATAGTTTGCCTTAGATAATTTTGGCAGTAGCACTGTTGGCGGTGGCGATTACGGGGGGAGCTCTGCCACTAGCATTATCTATAGGCTACAGATATTATAGCCACATCAAATATACTATTCGTAAATTTAGAAAATTATACCTGGACACGGGAATCGGACTCGGGACCCTTGGATTAGCGTGCCAAAACAAGTTGACATACAAAATAAAAAATGGTAATTAAAAGAGTTCGAGAAGTTTGAGAATTCGAATATTTCTTAATATTTTTTAAAATTAACAATTAATTATATTAATTTTTATTTTATTTGTGAATCAATCTATATGTAATGAAAATATATTAAATATTAACATTTGCAATGAATTGTATTACATATTAAACAAGTTTGGAAAATGTAGATGGAAATTGAATTGTAGTTGAAACAGAAATACTGCAGAATTAGTTTTAGAAAAGGTTGGTGAAAATGGTGAAAAATTAATAAATAAATATAAAAAGTTGCAGTTAACTGTTTGAAGATTCTAGTAGTTATCCCTTTCTACTTAAGTTGTGAAGCTGTGTGATCACTGAGCAGTCACCTTTTGACCACTAGTTTCGAAGTAATTCTACATCATCCTCAGACCAGTGTTCCAAGAGGAAGGTGTTTTTCCTCTAATGCATGGTCGGAAGTGAATTTGTTTTTATTTTTATTACTTGAGCATTTTTCCTCTCCACCTCTCTCATACAAACACAAGTTGTGGTTCTAAACGTTCGAAGCAAATTGCACTACCAGATAATGAAGCAGTTCGCAGTCAATGCCTTCTTTGCTATTTTTCCCTCCCATAACGGTTAAGGAATACTTGTCCTGTCGTTAAATGAATACCTCTACTATCAACACGAAAATGGCAGAAACTAAGAACACGCATTTTAACGTAGTTTTCACCTTAATTTGTATCCTATAAAAGGCCCTCAAAGCTTCCTTTACGCCCATTATAACGTATCAGAGGAGGTTTCAGAAATTCAAATATTGACTTCCCTCCTAAGTTTTTGAACCCAATTTTCTTTCACGTCATTTTCGTAAGGAAATGAGCTTAGTGCCCTTCCCCCCCCCTCCCTTTGTAGCTTGATTTACTTTTTACGGTTATTCGTATCACAAACTTGACATCACATTTCCTTTTTTTTATAATAAAAAAAAGAAGTTTTGACATGAATATCAGATGAAAAGAAATATTTTAAACCGAAAATCATGAAAAGTGTCCTCAAAATTTACGCTTTTCAGACAACATTTTATTCCGTGAGTTATGTATCTCAATAGATTTAAATGATCGATAAAAAAAAAAGAATATCCAAGCCAGTCGTTTTCCTAGATGTGAGAATAAAGGGTGGTTGTAATTAATATTATTGTTTTTAAATATTGTGTTTTGGTAAGGGGAAACAATATTTTATTAGTATAATAAAGATTAAAGCAAAAGTTTATTATCAGTTTAATGTATTGCAATTATTTGACCCTTATCAGACAATACATTTATTAATATACATAATAAGATTTTATATTAAATTGCAAAATATGTGAATCTTAAATTAACAAAAGAAAGTTACATTTAATTAAATATTGACAAACTTTATAAATAAAATTGACTTTGGTATAATCTGTGAGCTGAATTGAAAACAATTATGTTATAATTATAATTACAAGTTAAAGAATAAAACTACATAAAATATGTTTTAAACATTAATATTGATGAATATAATGACAATCTTAAGGCTAAAAGAATTAATACCTGTACACCAATTGACGTATAAATCAAACTAAGTAAAGGTAAAAATTATATAAATAAGCATTATAGCATATATACATAAAATATTTTTAAACTTGTGTAAATTTAAAATAAAATATTTTAAAATATTTAATAACATGATAGTTTGACGAAGATAATTATAGAAGGAGATGTGGAAGAGAGAAATTCAAGATGGAGTAAAAAACTGGGTTCATGAATCGGATGGCACGCGATTTTTTTAGAAGACGGTACAAAGATGTATAATAATAATAATAATAATAATAATAATAATAATAATTATTATTATTATTATTATCACCACGTCTTACTACCCATTCGGGTTGTACGCACTTACGCTAATGTGTAATGGTAGGGTGATTGCGAAATGAAATGGAGGACCTACAGTTTAACGTGGGATCCGAACCACGGTGGAGGCCTGGCATTCCACACATTCACAAGTTGTGATTAATGCAAGTTTTGTCAGAGGTGAAGGAAGGGTTTGGTAATCAGATAAATCTGTGCCGGGACCGAGGATTGAACCCCGGACCCACCAGCACATAAGTCTGAAACCTTACCCCTAGACCACCAGGTCACCACAAAGATCTAAAAAAAAAAAACTTGGCCCAGGATATACAAAATTAGAGAACTAAAGCAAACCAATCGCAAGAGTGATGACCTAGTGACGAATAACATTTAGGTTTTTTTCTAATTAATTAAAATCAATTTCATACATGTACAGTTCATTTAATTAATGAAGAGATTTAATTGAACTAAGAGGTTGAAGAATAAACTTAGCAAATGAGTTGCGACACTATTGTGTGATGGGAATGAAATGTCTCATATCATCATGAACAGCTTCCAGCCACTGGCTGGGTTTGTTTGGAACATACCTCTTTTCCTCACACCACCTCTCTCCCTCCACCTTGGCACGGTCCTCTTCCTCTCTCCTCCAAACTCCTCCTCATTTCCTCTCTTATTACTCACACAACGCTGTTGTAAAAAAAAAATGTGGTCTGGCGTGTCTCCTGTGTTTATCATATGCCTAAACTCATTACGGGTGACCTGGCGGTCTAGGGGTAAGGTGTCGGACCTCTGTCCTGGAGGTCTGGGGTTCAATCCTCGGTCCCCGCACAGATTTATCTGATTGCCAAAACCTTCCTTCCCCTCTGACAACACGTGTATTAATCACAACTTGTGAATGTGGGGAATGCCAGGCCTCCACCGTGGTTTCGGATTCCACGTTAAACTGTAGGTCCTCCATTTCATCTCACAATCACCCTACCATTACACATTAGCGTAAGTTCGTAAAACCCGAACGGGTGGTAAGACGCGGTGCTAATAATAATAATAATATTAAACTCAGTGCGCATGAGTATAAGGACGGTCATGCCAAGCATGTCGCGAAATATGAGTTGGTTGTGTCAAGGGGGGGGTAGACGAGTAAAATAGTTTAAAAACGCTGAATAGTATAAAAAAATTAGCTAAAATGTATGAATATTTTTAAATAGTAGGGCGTATTCAGTATATAACTCACACGAGTATAAAAAAATTACTGCATTTTAATACCCGTTTTGGGTTGTACGCATGCATTAATTACGCTGAAGGGATAGGGATGAGGAAGCTATAATTTAGAGGAAATACAGCCGAGTTTGCATAAAGGAAGAATAGAAAAATAATTTAAGAAGAACCAACCTCATTACACCTTACCTCTATCTTTCCTCTAATTTCTACGCGCAAATTTGGTTCCATTTATGGCAATTAATATTATAACCAGCCTGTATAATAATACCATAAGGGCGCAACAAAAGAAGGAAGGGTTGGCACTGGGCTACTAATGTTTATTTTAAATTCTAGTTCTAGTTGTTGGATGTGACCCGTTGTATAGACTGACGAAATAAAATCAGTAACACTGTATGTATTCCTATTATTTTTTTATTACAAAATTCTTTATTTATTTTACATTATATTTACTTAGAGCCACAGTGATCACACGCGTGACCGACATGAAGTGCTGAAAGATGCTGATTAAGTCTCAAGAAAGTTGACGAATGAGTGAAATAGTTCTTTATTGACAGATTATTTAGACTATTAGAAATTGTCTCAGGAAAACATTTCCATTGGTCACATGATTTTTAACCATCAACAATTTTCCTGGCCTATTCGAGATCATTCCCATGAGCTTCGTGACTAGATTAGGCAATAGTGTAACTAAATTGTGTATTTAAAGTAAATAAATATGGCCTTAATTTTAAAGGAAGGAAGATGTGAAACATAAATTAAGTTGAATTAGGAATCAGGAAATGTTTGATTTATCAAAGTAATATTTGGAAAAAATTTGGTAGGCTTAGTTATTCGTTAATTTATTTTGTGATTAGTCTACACATCTCATTTTATATATACATTATATATATATATATATAAATATATATATATAAATATACATCTTATATATAAACACATCTTATATATATCTCTCTTATGTATATATATATATACAGATATACATCTTATATATGTGTTTATATATAAAAAATATAAGATGTAGAAATAAATTGAGGTGTGTAAATACTTATATAGGATGTATATTTATATGTATATAAACATATGAGATGTAGATATAAACTGAGATATGTAGACTAATCATATATATATAAACTGAGATGTGTAGACTAATCACAAAATAAATTACAGACTAACTAAACCTACAAAATATGCAAAATATGTATATATATATATATGTGTTAAGATGAATTACTCAAAATTATAAAATTAGTATATTTTAAACAACGGTATATAATTCAAACCCATTAAGTTTTCTTAACAACATCGCGTATCTTTAAAACGACCTAATGAAAATAAGCGAGTTTAAAACCAGTAGAAATATAAACTGTGCTATAAGCAAAACCTTTCCTCATTAATTACCTTTTATTATGGCCAACCCTCCGAATTTCCAAAGGATTTCACGTAAGCCTCACACCTTAGCGAATATACGTAGATTTACGGTAATTTTTTTCTTTTGAAATGGAGATAAAATTCTGTTTTAATAGTGTTTGAAAAAAACCAACTTAGTCTGATAAAAATAAAAATAGGCTTTTTTTTGTGTGTATTGACCAGCGCAACCCTACCTATCTCTCCTCTTTCTAATACACATTAATTATTATTAATTTAGGTATTTAAAAGTTAAAGGTCCTAAACTTAAAGATAATAGGATCGAATGAAAGTTAAAATCGAAATACGTGACCAAAACGAAACATGTGGTGAAAAACTAGACTGAAAAAAACTGAAAAAAGTAAATTAGATACATAAATAAGGTCCTCTGATTTATTAAAACCAAAAGGGTTTATAGATACGTGGTCAACATGGGGGGAACGGCAATTCAAAATATATTATTTGAAACGATTAGAGGTAGTCTAGGCCAGGCTATAAAGCGATCAAAATGAAAACAGTAATATTATTATTATTAGCACCACGTCCTACTACCCGTTCGGGTTAAACGCACTTACGCTAATGTGTAATGGTAGGGTGATTGTGAGATGAAATGGAGGACCTACAGTTTAACGTGGAATCCGAACCACGATGGAGGCCTGGCATTCCTCACATTCACAAGATGTCTTGTCAGAGGTGAAGGAAGGGTTTGGTAATCAGATAAATCTTTGCCGGGACATGAAAACAGTAATATTATTTGTTAAAATAATTAACAAATAAACAAACAAAACCACAGATAAAATAGAATATAAATAAGTTTAACATACTAATTAGAATTAATAATGATTATTGAGAAGCTTAAATAATGACAGAAATATAATATAGAAGTTTAAATATCAATTAAGGAGAAAGTTATTTAAAATAAAATAACCAAATCATAAAATATTAAACATAGTTAAAAAATGCCTCGAGTCAAAAACAATATTGAGAATCTAGGTGACAGTTGATGGTTAGTGGATAAAGTCCGTAGGAGGAAAACATGAATAACAATTAAATATATTAAGGTAATAAAGAGGAAGATGGAGAAAGACAGTTTACCTGCTTTCCAACACACGTGGACGGCAGGTAAACCCCAACAAGAGATCTAAGTCATGTTATATGACCCTATACAAATATTGTGTGGTAAATATAGTTTAAAAACTAAATTCTCTACTATGAAAAGTCCAAAAATTCACATCTTTGCTGATCCCTACGACCTTTATCTTCGGAGAACGAAGGGTAACTGGTATATGAACGTGTAATGAATGGATTTTTGTGAATCGAGTGATGTAATTTAATAGGAATGGGAGAGGGTGGGTGTTAAATATTGCCATTTGTATTTTCCTCCTCCCATTTTTTGTTCTTCTACTGACGGAAATATACACCCTTATGAATTTATGCTTGAATGATTCTAGCTTCTTACAGATGAACATTAGAACATGATCATCTGATGTTGAGAGACTCGATCAAAAATATCAGCAGAAAAAGTCGTATTAATTCTTACTAATTGGATGTTTGTTGCGCTTTTTTCAGTATTAGTAAATCAAATGTCAATTTTATTTAAATCGAACGCCTTTTGAATTTATTCCATTTCTTAAACCCTACACCCCCCACAACTTGAGTTGATTCGGATCAATTTCGGATTATTTTTTTAAAATTATATCAAAAATAGCTCTTCATTTAAAAAGGGTTGTCAGCCCCTGACTAGAAAGAATAGCAACTATTTCAGGTTCCTTAAATAGCACATTCTTTAAATTTAAAAATGACCCTGGACAGGGGAATCGAACCCGGGACCTTTGGCTTCGGCTATAACTGTAATTAGCATAAATAATAGCTTTGCTATTTAATCCATCATTATTATTTGAATATCTTGAAGCTATAGACTGCATTGTTACGAAATTATATTATTAAATTGAGTGTAAGATTAGAGCCATTGTCTTTCTAGAAGCATTACCCCAAAAATAGAACAATACCTAATGTATATTTTAGTATGTTACCTACTTCAACGCTTGTTAATTTAGTCTCTTCTAATTATTTTCAAGAAATAATACTGTTTTAACGATCCCTTGTTATTCATTAATGAACTTAAAGCTAAGCTGTTTTCATAGTGATGACATCATTTAGGGCACTCTTTTGTTTTCAAAGGTTTTTGAAATACGTGTATTATGAGGGGAAATGTAGTGTCTCTACTGAAATAATCGACTAGTTGGTATATACTTACTAGTAGTTATGTGAACAGTAAACCTCTCCCCCTCCATTAAAAAAAAGCTTCTTTGGATATTAAGTTTAAGAGACTACCATAATTTTCCTTGGAGCTTAAGTTATACTTCCTTGGTGATCAAATTATAAATAAAACAAATTAATTATATATTTAATAGTATATTATATTCATATAGAAGAGCCGTAATTTACGTGGTTTACGATTTCAGTTTCACAATGTATGACGATGTTTTTTTTTAATAATCCCTGGGTGCTCTATCTCAAGTTATTTGAATTTATAATATTCTAAGTAATCGATCAACTACTAAACTAAAAATATTTTGTAAGGCCACCATATTCAAACAGATAACTAAATTATAAATCCATGTAGTTTGGATTCAAAGAATATCCCTAACAAATCTGGTGAAAATTGGTTTAGGAATTTGACATTTATCGCTGAACAACTCCAGAAAGAATGATGAAATGTTAAATGATAAAGCTAAAACAGGACCTCGCTACGCCCAGTTAATTATGTATATCGGTTAGAGTTGCCAAATAAGTGAACAAGACAGCAACGCCACTCTTTACAGTTTAGTTTAAATACGAGTATAGCAGAAATCCATAGATTTCAGAGCCTTCCTAATTTCTAAGGAACTTGTTTTATACTTTTGAATACATTTTGTTCGATTATTGATCGTCTAATTAATTTAGCTGGAATAAGTATATAATTATATTAAAATTCACTACAACCAGGAGGACCCAGTGACAATCTAGTATAGTACTATCCAGTTGGAAAATATTACCCTCATATATTTTTTTATTGGAAGCGTTGATTGCTCTTGACATTTGGAAAAATAATTTTGGTCTGAAACTGCGATGCCTCATTACGGATATAGCTCGACCAATTTTAATGTCAAAGAATGCATTTTGTCCGTATTTGTAACTAAGTGGCCAAAGTAGTTGATCATAAATTTGAGGGTCCTTGGTTTTATTCTGTGAGATAGTGAATACTTTATTTAGACCTAATATTTGTGTAAGTTTTCGTTCTGCCATCCAGATCAGAAGAACTAGGGTTGGGTGTTTAATATCAGATGTACTGTCTTAGATTAAATCAGCTTATACTGTACACATGCAGGTCCGGCTAAAGGTTTTCATGTGCACTGGGTGAGACTTAGAATTCGCGCCACAACTCCACTCTGTTTAATATAAATAAACCACACCCACTGTGCGACAAAAAGAAATAATAGGATTCCAAGAAACCGGACAAAAAAGAGAATTCTAAAAATAGATAAATAAATAAAAAATCTTTGTGCCTCCTCACCCCTATCTCGTCCCACTTCACCCCTTTATCAGTGAAAGCAAAAATGCTATCACTTCCGTTTTTTTAGTAATATTTTCGGAATATTTTCATTAAATATCAAAGTGACTCACCATCAAAGTGACCCAAAATGTCATAAAACCATTATTATTTATTATTAGGTGTGTCGTCTTACAGCAGATCCATTCTTTTTGTCAGTAAATTTAGACCCCCAAAGCACCCTGTCCTCTGCCTCCTTCAGCTCCCAGAGCTTTCTTCTTTCCTTCAAGTTATCCAATGTTTGAATCCTCCTCCTTCCAAAGCTCCTCTTTCCCTCAACCTTTCCTGCTATAAATATGATTAAGTTGTTGATAAATATTGATTTAATATATGTTATAAATCTTAAATCAATTATTTTGATTTTATTTATTTACTTATAAATAATTAGTAGTTTATTTTATTTTAAATAGTTATTTTTATAAATACCAAACAAATTACATTTTTTGGAATGCACTCTTAGGACCTTTGCTTCCTATGTGACCGTTTTGTGTACATAATATTGCAATATATAATATAGTATGGCGTTTTGTGATGCGCGCGTTAAATTTATCAATCAAACAAAACTTATCATAACTATGTTTGAGCATACGCACTTGAAAGTAATTCATTTCTGTCAGTTCCCATGGAAACTTGATATATTCATTATTGTAATGGCGGCTCTGGTATCTTCCGGGAACGCTCCGACTAATAACAAGTCATCCATCCCCAGGGGGAAATAGAGCTCTTCCCTCCGGGATGAATTCTTGCTTGACATGCCATTTTCTCTCTGCTCCATGCATGGCCGAGCGAGCCATTTCAATCCTACACTTCATGAGGGGTTGGAAAAGTTTTAGCTTCCAGATTGTACCAGGTAGGTAGGAGGGAAAAGAGGTATTACTACCAGCGGATTTTTGCTTGTATACTAGCCTGTGGCCGAGAAAAGTAGAAAACAGGTACACAACCCAGCAGCACTGTTTTGTTAAGGCGTGAGCCATAAACCACGTAACTCTTTTTTTACCTTTTTTTTACCCACCACTCCACCCTCTCCTTCATGTAACACGAATTATACATCTAGTCTGACTAAGCACGAATTTATAAGGTATAGGAAAGGTGGATAGAAACATATAAAAGGGACGAACACAATATGGCCTTTACAATGAAAAGAACACAGTTCACACTTTACATTGCTGCCATTGGACAAAGAGGTAACGTTTGCCTCTTAAAGAAAATCGATCGTCACCGCCCAATCCCCCGACCTAGGTTTCATTATATCGTAAATCATCAGGGAGGAGTGTGAAACGCGCAACGCGACTTCCTAAAAGAGAAAACAAAAGAAAACACAAAAGAGATAAAATGTAAAATGGTAAAGAATGATAGGACACATAAATAGGAACATGTTTGTCCTTTGTGTTATACCTTTTACATGTTTCTATTTATGTGTCCTATCATTCTTTACAAATTTCCATTTTCTCCTTTTTGTGTTTTGTTTTTGTTTACTCTTTTAGGAAGTCGCATTGCGCGTTTCACACTCCTCCCTGATGATTTACGATATAATGAAACCTAGGTCGGGGGACTGGGCGGTGACGATCAATTTTCTTTAAGAGGCAATCATTACTTATTTGTCCAATAGCAGCAATGTAAAGTGTTACTGTGTTCTTATATTTATTGTAAAATAAATATGTCTGTCCCTCTTATATGTTTCTATACACCTTTCCAATAGTTACCTTATTTTAAATATAATACAATTACCTCATAAAGCGAAAAGAGGTTTTCATATAGAGATATATTATATATTCACAGGCACGAATTTAGAAATTGTAAAAAGAGGAGGCACAGATATAATGAATGCAGACACATTTGCGTGCACTGGTAGGCATATTCATCCTTCTTGACAATTTCCTTGCCCACTGCCCACCCCTACTCTCTCTCCCACAAACTAGCAATAAGATGCAAACTAAAAATCACTTTTTAAGCGTGCTAAAGAGTTCCCCTTACATTCAAGACTCGTCCATTCGCTCATTCTGAGTTCAAGCCTAGCTTCACAAGCACAAATAATTACCCTGTACTTCCATTCCAGAAATTAATACTCGACCTCATTGGTTGCCGCTACAGCCCTAACCCATCACTTCCATTAGTCTAAAAAATAACAAAACACTCTACCTAAGAGGGGGCACGTGTCCCTAGTGAACCACCCTATATTCACGTTTGAGTCTGACCCCTTCTCCCTCCAAACTGCGTTACAAACGATCGAATAAAACATACCCCCTTCGGTGGTCAAATGGAGTAAGGCAT
The DNA here is from genome assembly GCA_902151425.1 of Timema shepardi. NCBI lineage: Eukaryota > Metazoa > Arthropoda > Insecta > Phasmatodea > Timematidae > Timema > Timema shepardi. The sequence continues at coordinate 48,296 of CABFVX010000267.1, read as the reverse complement.
GGATGGTGTTCGGTTCGACCTTTTCGTCTATTTTGCCGATTATCTCTTCATCTTTTATAAATGATTGGTGACCGGGCGGTCTACGGGTAAGGTGTCAGACTTCTATGCTGGCGGCCGGGGTTCAATCCTCGGTCCCGGCAAAGATTTATCTGATTACCAAACCCTTCCTTCACCTCTGACAAGACATCTTGTGAATGTGGGGAATGCCATGCCTCTACCGTGGTTCGGATTCCACGTTAAACTGTAGGTCCTCCATTTCATCTCACAATCACCCTACCATTACACATTAGCGTAAGTGCGTATAACCCGAACGGGTAGTAAGACGCGGTGCTAATAATAATAATAATAATAATATAAATGATTGTGCATTCTCAAACTCAAGTTGTATTCCTACAATACATTATATATTCGGTTGGTAGAACTTCATTCTTGAATTATATTCTATTATATTTGACAGGCCTAATGCTTATTTATTACATGCTGATGTATAGTTTAATCACGCTTGTACTGTACATATCTACAGTTTAATTTTAAAAGGAACAAAGATACCATTGAGAAAGAACTAAAGAAAAAGGGGAAAAAACTGTTTCTGTCAAATATCTTAGTTTTTTTAGCACCATGTATTACTAAACGTTCAGATTATACGCATATGTACTAATTACGCTCATGGTTTTAGGGATTATTAAGGTTATACTTAAATGAAGTGTACCCTCATTAGTCTGAAGGAAGAATGGAAAAACAATTATAAAAAAAATGTGTTCTATAAAAACTAGGTTTAGCTTGTAATTTGTTTTTGTCACCACGTCTCACTACCTGTTCGAGTTAAATGCAGGCTTGTACAAGTAATAATAATTGTTAGGGCGGTGTAATGTGGAGGGGAGGGGGGAAGGGGTACACTTTTCACTTATGCCTGGAATTAATTTAGGACATTGTGTTTTTTATTTCACTTGCCGTCACATAAGAAGAAAAACAGCTCACTCCTTGTCATTGCAGCGCCGATGGCAATCAAAGGAAAATTGTGGTAAAGCGTTGAGCGATGGTTAGTAATAACTTGAATCGTGATGAAGGGTATAAATATTAGGGTAGTGAAGAGGGTAGAGAGAGGGAGTTACTACCAGTGGCGGCTCGTAGCTAAAATTAGTGGGAGTGCTGCTCCAGAAAATGTTTAGCCTTTGTTTAAAATTGTGTAAAAGAAAAAAAAAACGTATAAAAAGAAAATTTATTCAGGAACTTGATAAAATCTTTGCAAAAAACAACAACATTTTTTTACTTACTTTAACTTAAATTGTTACAGTTAAAGCTTGATCTATTCATTTAAAAATTAAATCCATTCTTCTTGTTTTAATTTGCACATAAAGTTCAATCATTTTCTCCTTGATCTCTGGATGACAATTGAGGAAATTTTTCTCCATTGAAAGTACTGTAAGCGCATTTAGTCTTTCTGTTAAATAAAAGAATTTAAAAAAATGAATCAAATAGAATAGCTGGAAGTAGAATAATAATCTAATTCTTCACTCTTCTACACTTTATCACATTCAAGAATATTGTACACGATTTTTAAGCACAGCACACGCTGAGTAAAATAAAACCTCCTTCCACAATCACGCCAGAGCCGGAACTGAGAGATCAACAGTGCTTTCTCTACCTGGTAGTCCCACCTTCCTCCCCATACCCCTCCTATGTGCGCATGCGCACATCAATCAAACACCACGTCACTGGCACTGTAAAGCGCACAGTTCAATACAAAGATTATTGTATATTTTTCATAAACTGAGGGGTGGCTACCTAAGTACTGAAACTAAGCTTAAGGAATATATATTGCAGTACAAAAATAAAGAGCGAATTAAAGAAAAAATGACTTATTGTATTAAATGTTATCGATAATATCAAGTGGAAATAGGGGTTGCTGCAGTTCCGCAGCGCCCATACACGAGCCGCCACTGGTTACTACCATTGATAAGAGAGGATTGACCGACACGAGATAAGCTATAACCGAGTGATGCGGCTTTGATTAAGTTTAGTCCCTTTGATTAACATGCCCGTTTTATCTATACAACCTTTAAGCAAACAATAATTTTTTCAACCTCACATAATATTATTTCATTTTCCCCATGATTCCAGTTTCTTATCATCTCACATTGAACATCTGTCTTTACCTCTTTCATCTTTGTTACTTTTTTTTCATTCTGCTTTAATTAATTTTCTAATATTTGAAGTGATCTTGCATTGATCGTGGCCTTTTTGATATTGAGCCGGTTTTTGATTAATTTAAAAAAAAATCCTCACATTTTAAAAACTCCTGCCTTGGGGCGTGCACGTTCGTGCACTAGAGCTACTGGATTTTAAAATTTCAGACCTTTGCGTGCGCCAGATATCGCGCCGTTCTCATGATAAACAACCAAATTTTGCATTCTATTATTTTAGAAAATAAAAGAAGATACTGTATGAAGATAATGCTTTACCTACCCAAGGAGAGTCTCATTTTCATAGGAAGAACGAAGTACAACAGTACAACAATTTACTTCAACGTATCTATACGTCAACCCATGTGGTCTACAGCTGTCATTTTCAAAATATATTATCAATACCAATAACATAACACTTATGAAATTATAAAATGATATAAATTTTATCAGCATAAAAATATTTGATATTTCAAAGAGTTTCTTCAAACAGAATAACAATATACCTCATAGATAAGAAATATATTAATAGGCCTGCATTATTGGTAAATTCTGTCTCCCCCCGCCCCCCCCCTCCAACAGCTTTCTTCCCCTCTTTGTCCTAGTACGGCCATGCTATGTTTTTATTTGCTCACTTATTTTACTTCCCAGATAAAACTCATAAAAAAGATACGCTTTATTTTACTTACTTTTATCTTTTCATTCATCTTATTTTCTTATTTCAAAGTTATTTCCTTGTCACAGCTCTTTTATATTTCTATTTTTTTTAAATACATCTTTCGTTTTCTGTGAATGTATTTTATTTATCTCACTTTGTGTCAATTTTATTACGGCATTTTCATATCTTCCTTACATTTAAATCATTTCTTTGCTTTTTATAACAATGGTAGCAGGTATTCTATAGGCAAAGGAATCTGTATTCATTTAATTCTCTTGTCAGTAAAAATATTCTAGAATATTAACAATAAAATTAACATTTAAAATACAAAACGTGATATTTAAAACACTGAAATTGCTTGCTTCGGTGGCCGAATGGTATAAGGCCTCACTATCTCAATTGACTCGAGTTTCCGATGACGGGGTTATTGGGGTTTGAATCTCAGTTGGGCGTATTGGGGGTGTTTTTTTCTACATTGTTTTACATTCCATCCCACTCAAATACGCATGCACTTCCCCTAAATTCAACCTTTCAAATATATAATAATCATAATTAGTGCATATGTTAATAGCCTAAATGTGTAGTAAGATGTGGTAGTAAAAAAAATGTGAATTTATCTGAAAAAACAATTGCATAATTCCCGAAATCGTCGACGTTTATGAATACATAATATGTATAACTATAGAAACGGAAGGTGAATATGTATCTTAGTTTAAACATATATCAGAATCATCAGAGGATGGCATAATAGAACTTACAGTAAACAACCATTTGTACATTTTATGGATACAAAGCGTAAAGAAATTCAGAAACCAGCCCGATAAATTATTTTGATTATTTTTTTCCCCAGAGGTTTTCACGCACAATATTTTGTCATCAAATTTTGTCTTATTTGTAATATGAGCGACCTCTGTGGTATAGTGGTAGGAAACACTGGATGCTGACCTAAAGATCCCGGGTTTGATTCTCGGTTGATATCGGAGGATTTTTTTTTTCTCTTATCGATAGGGGGATAATTCCCAAGGTAACCAGAGTTTGGCTAACTAGGATTAAGTTAGGTTAATATCTTCCTTGGTTTCCCCCATAATAGTCACTATTATCATCCTCTCATCTCATCGGCTTATGGGAAAACCTCCACGAAAAGGTTGTCCGATCAGTACGTTCGGATATTCCCTGGACTACGGTACATTAGTACTGGCTAAACTTTCCGAAAACTGAGCTACAAATTGTTGTAACCCAGACACTCCGATATTATTACTATTCCTTGTAATATAATTATATATAGGTCTAATCTAGCTCTAAATACATTAGTTTCTCGGCTACTCTACTGATATTGACGTACGCTGCGGAAACGTGGGCTATGAAGCAACATGACGAAAGCTGAACGCGGGCGAGGGAACTGAGATTTCCGAGATTTAGGATCGGTGTGAGAAATGTTTACAGTGTGAGAAATGAGAGAGTAAGAGGAAGAGTAAAGAAAAAGCCAGTCCAGGACGGGATAGAAAAGGCATAATTAAGGTGTTAGGGCCATGACAGAATAGTGGAGAAGGAAAGGAAGTCCAGGAGGATGTTGGATATGGAGGTGGGTGGTAGGAGGCAGAGAGGAAGACCAAGGGACAGATGGCTGAAGAGAACAAGGAGGAGTGCGGAGGAGAGAGAGGAGAGGACTGGGCCAAGGCAGAGAGAGAGAGAGGTCGTGAGAGGAAAGGAGGTGGTAGGGAGGAATATGTTCCAAACAGACCTAGCCAGTAGCTGGAAGCTGTTCATGTTAATGAATGAGATACCCTGGGGATGGTTTTCCCACATGTAATATATCCCATATATCTCCACGTGAATGCTAATACATTTCTTCTTAATCCCCCGTCAGTCCACACCTGTTGGACAAAGTCGTTGATAATCTTTGTGTTGAATGCATTATTATTATTAGTAGTATTATTATCCCCACCGTTAGTAAACCCACTCAAGCTATACACGTATACTAATTATGTTAATGGAAAACAGGATACTGAATGTAGAATTTAAGCTAATATACAGGGTGTTCGGAAACTCAACGCCCAAACCACACATATAGTTTGTTTGAACCAAATATAATAGAAAATCCCTATAGTATTACATCCGGAAAGATATCCTAATACCATTAAATTGTGTTCAAGGTTTCGGTGTACAGCACCGGGAGAGCAAAGCTGTTCAAGCATGCGTGTACAACAGGTTGCATAGGAGTTAGGCGCGTAGCAATTCACACCTTGACATCTTGGAACACGGAAGCAGAAATACTATAATTAATAACAAACGAAATACCAGGCCATCTTTAATACTAATACGTTCCGAGGGTCATCATTAAAGGTCCTACATAACAGAAAGTGCTTGCCATTATTACGTGTGCAGTGCTGCGCGCCTATCTCCTAGGCAGCTTGTTGTACACGCATGCTTGAATAGCTTTGCTCTCCCGGCGCTGTTCGCCGATACTTTGAACACATTTTAACGGTATTAACATAGTTTTCCGTATGTAAATGTTTAGGGATTTTATATTACTTTTGGTTCAAACAAGCTATATGTGCAGTATGTACTATAAGTTTCCGAACACCCTGTATACTCGCATTTTATTGTAGGAATAGTGTGACACAATTTAGAGGGGAAACGAATCTCAACACACATAACTGGGAATTGATCCTCAATCTCAGCGTTACCGGCAATCCAGTCCAACATGAGTTTGACGTATTAAACCGTGTGACAGCCGATGTAGGTTATTATGTCAGTTAAAATTTTATCACAATGTAATTTAATATTGAATAAAGTAGCTAAAATATCACCACGACTAATTAATGAGGTCTTAATTAAAATGCTTTTTCCAACCACAAAGGACTAACATTAAAAAGTTTGAAAAGGGCTTATTTTTCTCCTCATACCAGAAAGTGGTAACTTGAAACTTCACCCACTTTATGACATTTCAGAGTCGATTCCGTTCGTTAAGACATTTAATCCCTCCTCCTTTAAGTCCATGGACGAGATTTGAATAAACAATACTTTATTTACATACTACCCTCAAGTCCTAGTATGTAAATTTTTCAGTTTTACCCTTACCCCGCATATAATGTTTTGAATAATGTCGACAAGATTTGAAATTAAAAGACATATTCTACTTCTAGCTAAAACTTGGCAAATATTGGATACTTGTAATAATAAACTTAGCCCGCTTCGCTGGTTGAGCGATCTAATTAAGTCATCCCTCTCACAAAAAAAACTTGAGCCTAAATCAGTAGGGTGTATTGAGAGTTAATAATAATAAATAATATTATTATTATTATTATTATTATTAGCACCGCGTCTTACTACCCGTTAGGGTTATACTCACGCTAATATGTAATGGTAGGGTGATTGTGAGGTGAAATGGAGGACCTAAAGTTTAACGTGGCATCCGAACTACGGTTGAGGCCTGGCATTCCACACATTCACAAGTTGTGATTAAGTTATTTATTCTAAAAGGTTCTTTATTTTTACATCCACGCAAATACAGGTACACCTCCTCTAAATCCAAACTTCTCCATCCCCAGCATTAGTACATATATTTATACCCCTAGCTTGTAATTATTTAAAGTAGATGGTATCCGCACTTTTGTGGAAGAAGGGTATAAAACCATTTAGGACAAACAATGCTGATAAAGAGGAAACACCATGGTGACCTTGAGTGGGGTTGGAAAGAATTAAACAAGGGAAGGTATGAGAGGTTTGGAATATTGATTCTTTTGGACGAGAGTGGGTTCGGATTAGGGGGCATTCATAAACCACGTGATACAATTAAAAAGGGTGGAAGGGGGCGAGTTCTAATGCTACATGGTGTCACTTGCGGGGAAGGCTGGGTACATCACAGTGCTATGTATCACAGAACTTATACTGCAATTCTAATATCGACAAAATATATTGTTCATGTTTCCCCAGTTAATAAACATAATAAATAGATAAACTTCTGATTCTGAGCTATAATAAATCTGAGTCCCTCTTTTATTTTACAAAAGCTTCCATAAAAAACTATGACATTAACTCTTGATGGAAGTTAATCCCCACTGATTAAATACAATTAATGTGATCCCTATGATTGCCGAACCCTTCCTTCACCTCTGACAAGACGTGTATTAATCACATCTTGTGAATGTGTGGAATGCCAGGCCTCCACCGTGGTTCGGATCCCACGTTAAACTGTAGGTCCTCCATTTCATCTCACAATCACCCTACCATTACACATTAGCGTAAGTGCGTATAACCCGAACGGGTAGTAAGACGTGGTGCTAATAATAATAATATTAAATCATACGTTATGGAGCTGAAGTGAAGGCAATGGTTATTCGTGAATATGCTTATTTATTTATTTATTCCGTTAGGGAAGGATGCAAATCCTATATAGTTGTGTAAATATAGGCTATAGGATTCGTGTTATCGAATAAAATTGTTTCAAATGAATGGTTAAACTGTGTAAGTCATCAGTGTAGAAACTTAAAAGCATAATTTTGCATCTATAAATGTATATTTTATGGTCCTGTATTTACATGGAATAATAGAACAGGGAGGTGAAAGGCTTTTGACGTTGTCATTTTAACAAAGTTCGTCGAGGAAAATGGAGATCCAGTATTTTCACAATCCGCACGAGAGAACAAATTCTGAACCTGCGTTTTATCTGTTAATAACAACAAAAAGAGGTTAGGAGTTGAATACGAGAGGTTTCACACACATGTTTGATTCCCACGAGGCGCTTTTTTTCTTACCTTCTCACGAAACATGCGTTGGTAGAGTAGCATAAAACACACATGAAACAGTCCAAAAAACCATGGAATATTCATAAGTACTGTGTATTTATCTTGGTATAAGCAATTACTTTTATTCATTTGCCAATTTTTTTTTTTTTACTTTCTCGTATCAAGATAAAGTATTGTGATCGTGAAAAAATCTACCTAGCGATTATGACGAGTTTCTACGCTTTCTGTGAACACGAACACAAACAATTAGATTTTTCCATTCTGTCTGTCTATCCCTGGCCACAGATCCAAAATTGTTTAATGGATCTTGTTCTAATTTGATATCTAGATGTTATAGGGCAATACCAGAAAACTTTTTTTCCCATTAGCACTTAAAATTAATTGTTTAAAATATACATCTAGGGTTGTTTGACATAAATATCACTAAATAATTGTTTAGGGCAAAATTTCGTTGAAGGGTAGTTTACCGATGACTAATTTTTCAAAAACTTAAAATATTTTACAAATGGCACAAACAATTTGGTTCCAAATAGGTATCTTGGAAGTGTTTGGCATGACAAATAACACTTTGTATTTTTTGGGGGGTAAAAACTCGATAACGGTTCTTTAACCGAGGAGTTATTTTGGAAAATTTGAATTATTTTTAAAATTGCTATAATGATTTTGCTTAAAAGTACATATGGGGAGTGTTTGACATGCGCGTGGCAATTAAAGTTTTATACTTGTTTTGGGGTTGAAGGTGGATATTTGGCTATGGGTAATTTACTAATGATATTTTAATTTAAATATTTAAAAAATGGCTTTGGTAATTTGTTAAAAAATTGGTATCGGGAGATTTTACACTTAAATAATAATGTATTTTTATTTATCTAAAACAAATTAATTTAAGAGTAGTTTACTAACAACAAATTATATGCCATTCGAATTATTTGGAAATTGACCTAGAAGATTGAATTAGAATTTGAAATCTGAATATTTTTTAATCGTAATTAAGAATAAATTTTTATTTTTACAAATAACCTATAGCTCTAACGTAGCTTAAAAATATATTTTTGAATATTAGAATTTTTTTTAGACTCATTTGAAATTTTTTGTTTAAAACTTAAATATAAAGAGTGATTCTTGTGATATAATAAGATTATGTGTTTGTTTTATGAGTAAAATTTATATAAGGGTAGCTTACTAAAAATCTATTTTTGAAAATTTTCTTCGAAACTTTAATACACAATATGATAATGTTTGTGTGATTGTGTTGTACTATTTATTTCTAATTATATTCCATTCACCTTGAAAGGTAACAAAATTACTTTGAACGTTTCTATTATGGTGTAGCTTATAAGATGGCATCCCGATCGAATAATATAAATAGTCTCACAATCATCCATTCTTTTTTTTATATAAACATCTTAAATTTTTTTCTTAATTTTAATATTTCCTCAAATATTAATGTCCCCACATTTATGGAAAAAAAATACAGAATAAATATACTCTATATTTTCATGGTTAAATTATCTAAACTTTGATTGATCATAATCGATAATTTTATACAAAGTAATTTTTGTCACCCTCAAATATGATTTGTAAGTTATAGCTATACTTTACATGACAAAAACAGATCAATTAAGTTGTTCCAAAACAAGGTGCTTGGAAATATATCTGGATATATCTAGTCTTAAAAGGTATGAGGCTACTTGGGAGAGAATGAGGTTGCATAACAACGAGTTACATACCCTGTACTCATCACAAGACATTGTTAGGATAATCAAGTCTAGTAGATTACGGTGGACAGGACATGCAGCGCGGATGGGAGAATCTAGAACCTTGTTCAGGATATTGACTAGCGAACCCAATGGAAATAGACCATTGGAAATACCTAGACGACTAGATGGGAGGATAGCATTATAATGGAAGATATAGGGTGTAATGAGGTTGACTGGATAGAACTAGCTCAAGATAGGGATAGGGGGCGTACTTTTGTAAGTACAGCAATGAAAATTTTAGTTCATAATGCCATCAAGTAAGTAAGTAGTTTATACAGGGTGAGGTAGAAATTGTTGACATTTAATAAAAGTATATATTTACTATTTTAACTATTAAACGGGTGACCTGGTGATCTAGGGGTAAGGTACCAGACTTTTGTTCTGGCGGCTGGGGTTCAATCCACGGTCCCGGCACAGATTTATCTGATTACCAAACCCTTCCTTCACCTCTGACAAGACATCTTGTGAATGTGGGGAATGCCAGGCCTCCACCGTGGTTCGGATTCCACGTTAAACTGTAGCTCCTTCATTTCATCTCACAATCACCCTACCATTAAACATTAGCGTAAGTGCGTACAACCCGAGCGGGTAGTAGGACGCAGTGCTAATAATAATAATAATAATAATAATAATAAACTATTAAACGCTTCAAATTAAACTTAAAATAAAAACATAAAAAATTGACAATTTTCTACATACTCTTGAATTATTCATTAAAAAACCCCAAGGTCCTTAAGATGACCACAATAACATGCAACACATTTTTGTATGTGCTCCTAAAAACTTGGCATGACTTTGTGCAATGTATATTGTTGATTTGCTTCAACTCCCGCCACAATTCTCTTTTAAGGTTTCTGCGAGTTACAATAACATGACACTTTAACATTATCCACATACAAAAATAAGTCCGGATCTGGTAAGTCTTGTGATCTTGGTGGCCAAGCGATGTTACCAAAATCGTGAAAAGAGGTGCTGAGGTGACATTTTGTTATGAACCTCCAATGATGATCAACCTTTCCTACACTTGAACTACAACGTTAAGGCATATACAACAAGCTGTGGTCCCATAAAGAAACAGCCCAAACATCAATGGAGAATATCTCCTCCTGGACACCTAATTTCACGTTTGAGGACATAGTCTGGTCACTACGCTCATCAGGTTTAACAGCTAAAGTCTGTTCAGCGTAGTAATTGTTTTCTGAAAGGCCTTTTTCCCTAGCAGAAGGCTATTATATAGTAGGATATTGGTAGGAAAAAGGATTTTTCAGAGAGTAATTCCTACCGTGAATGAAGTATACTGTTTCTTGTGGAGCATGTTAAAGAACGTTTTTTATCCGGCTCACGCAAAAACAACTTAAAGACAAAATTTTCGTTGAAGCTGAAGCAATTCAAAAAGAAACATTGCAAAAAGTCATAACAAGTTTCAAAGAGCACATTGACTTTGCATTTCATGGTAATATATTGCATGCTATGTTGACCATCTTAAATACATTGTTTTTAGAAAATATGAATAGTTCAAGGGTATGTATCAAGCTGTTAATCTTGTATTGCTGTTTTATTTTAATTTGAAACATTCAGTAGTTAAAATAGTAAAAATAAAATGTTATTAAATGTGTCAACACTTTCTGTCCCACTCTGTACATTTGCAAGTTTAAAATACTAACATAACCTACTATTTTAATGACTATTTGGTTTTCTTACATGATCGACTGAAAATATGCCGTGAGATCTACTCGTTTACGTTCTCTGAGATAAGGTCATTTTGTATAGTCCACCGAGTAACGACTGTTAACCTTCAAGTTAAACAAAGTTTATATTAGGTTTTATTAAAATATGAACATGTTGAAAAATAGCAAAATATCCGATTTAGTGGTCAAGTGATGTTAAGGTTATACACCCGCCATCCATTTGGTTACCATTGACGGGGAGGTTGGGTGCACTATGGGGCGTGAGAGGGGGTATTTTAATGTGCTTTTTCAATCATCGATCCACTTTAATCACCCATCCACAATTATTACCACACCTCTGGGCTACATGCGGTTTAATTGCACTAATGGGGGTAAAATGAGCAACATCTAATTTAGATTAAATGTACCCGCATTTGCTTGGAGGTAGAGTGGTAAACCATTTAGGAAATACTTATACGATTTAACCTCAAGATGTATATTCAAATGACCCGCCTCGGTGGCGTAGTTGGCTAACGCACTTGTCATGTTGATCTTGACTGCTGAGGACGGGGAGATCGAGGTTCGAATCTCGGTCGGGTGAAATGGGGGTGGTTTTTCATAAATGGTTTTCCACTCTCACTCCGCGCAAATACGGTTTCACTTCCTCTAATTCAAACTTCCCAATTCCCAATCCATTAGAATAATTAGTACTTAAAGCCTATAACCCGAACGGGTAGTAAGACGCGGTGCTAAATATTATTAATATTATATATTCAAATGAGCCAGTAAGGTGGAATATTCAGAGCAAGGATGGGGAACCTGCGACCTTTTGAGTTGTTTGTCATTTTCGAATATTTTATTAATTATTTCTCTTCATCGCTTATATATATATATAGATATATATCTCCCATAAAAATGGCGAGACGAGATAAAGCGAAACGTGCCATACGATGATAGTTTTTAGATATGATTTCCAATGTTTTTGAAAAGCGAAATAAAATGAAATAATACTGCTCTTACAAAAAATATTTTTTAAATAAACACGAAATTAAAAATAAATTAAGCCAAAATTATCACCATGCTGTATATTGATTAGTATTTTGTTGTAGTGTAAGCTAACTTTAAGCTAAAAAAATTGTGAAATATACAGACAAATTGACAAAGAATTTTAAAGCAAAGGTTTTCAAGAATAAATTTTAATTTTGTACACATTGTCTCGATAAGTAAATAATAATTAAACACCATAGATAACAGGTAATTTTGAATAAATACGAAATAACACGGAAAAGTGAGATTTAAAAAACGAAATTTAACTAAAAATTAAACCATTTTTACAGGGCTCTACTTCTAGATTTTATATTCTAAATCTCAAATTGTTTTCCTACTGTATAATAAAATGAAGAGCTGTATTAGCTGTTGTGATTTTATTTGCCACCCTACCTTGTATTTCCCTATTTTTTTCTACTTTTTGTGAACAATTTCTAATTTATTTTCCCATTTAATTTCGCGTGAAATCTTCGAAGCTCGCCAGCTGGTTGCCGGCTTGACTACTGTTTACATATATTAAATAAATAAAAGGACGGAAGGAACAACGTAAAACATTGTTTTAAATAATTTAAATACGGAATTTTGATTTAAGGAAGAACACTTACCTTTTATTAAGCATATTAATTATCCTTTTAAGAAGTGTGATTGACTCTGTATTTATTTTGAAGGTCGGCCATGTTTGTTTTAACGCATGCGCAGTGCTATCAAACGAATGAGTAGACCTCGTGATTTGGAAAGGAAGAAGGAAGGAAGAAAAAACGAGCGCGATTTTTAATTTTGACAGAAGGAAATAGACCTTTAATTCCTTATTAAAAACACTATTCATATTCAATTGGCTATATTTAAATACTTATATTGAACCTACATTTCATTTTTATTCTCTCCCTAGTCTATAGCCAACAATTCATTTTCGTTTTTATTTATATATTGTTTGTTTTCTCTTTGGACTTGGAAGAATAGAACATTTTTAAATTTGAAGAGGATTGGAAGGTTTTGAAGAGTAGTGAGGTCTTCTTCCGGGTTTTGGTGGTCCAACATGGAGCCAAATGCATGTGGGCTCCCAATTTAAATTATTTTATAGTGATTAAAAAGTGGAAGATTAAAGTGAAAGTAGTAAACAAGGGAAGCTAAGTGAGTGTGTAAGAGCTACAATATTTATGCTCATTTAAATTGTGGAAGAATGTGAAGTGGAACAAATTTATGAAGATGGTGTTTCAGTATAGGCTAATTATTCATGGGTGAGGTCAAACCAACTCTTCAATTTTCGATTATTGTAAACATTTCTTTTCTCTCTCTTATATAAACCAGAATTTATTTATTTCCAGCAGGACAGACTAATACAAAGGATTATTTAACATTTTATTTTATGTCTAATTATTAATTTTATTGATTGTATGTATATATATATATATATATATATTTTCTCTTCTTTTGGTCTCAACAATACTGTGCTATACTTTATTAAATTAGAATTAGAATTAACCGGAATTCCATAGGTAGGATTTGGATGTGGACTAAAGGGAAACCACAATAAATTCACAAAAGTGCCAACAATTGTTTTTTTATACATTTATTTTTATTGGTCGCCTAAATTACATTTTTCTTCAACAATCAATTTTTTTTAAATCTAAATTGTTCATGTTTTTTAGTTTTAAGTTTACCCAGTGGTCTCGAGGTTGAGAGTCGTTGTGCCACTGAGTTGATAGCCGAGGTAAATGTATTTTTCCTTTTTGATTATAATTTTTCCCCTAGATACCAGGGGTGGCGCCCAACCAAAACACAAATTATATAGATAAAGAAATTTTCTTTTTCCTTTTTAAAACTCTTATGATTTTATTATATTATTATATATATTTTTTTATTACACTGTCGAGATGTTTACTTTGTTGAACCCCACTCGTGAGTGATTATTTTAGTGCCATGTCTTACTACCTGTTCGGTTTATTCGCCTAATTACTAATTATGCTAGTAGTTTTAGAGAATAGGGAGGTTATATTAATAGGAAGTGTACCCACCTTTTCGTGAAGAGCAGACATTATTTTAGAAAAACCACCCTCAGTACACCCGACCGAGATGTGAACCTCGATCTCCCATTCATCGGCATTTTCGTATAATTTGAGAGTGGCGTGTTAGACCACGCAGCCAACGAATCGTTCTAATCTACGGTTGAATCTAAAAAGGAACCAAGTTCCATGGAAAACAATTTTGAGAAAAAGTGATGAGACTTTTTCTGTCCACTATTTTATAATTCATATAAGCTATATATCCTTTAAACATATATATATATATATATATATCATTTAAAAAAAAGTGTGTGTCTATAAATGTACGAGTATAATAAATATTTAAACATTGAAATCTGTCCTCATTGAATAAAAAGAAAAAAATGTAGCCTGAAAAACATTTAACTGCTTTATGGTTTACTAAAAAGACATTAACTCATATTTAGGAAAAAAATAATTAAAATGTTGAAAATATTTACGATTACATAAAGTATGGGGGCTTATGAAGAATTCATGAAGGGACACTTGGCCTTGCAACGTCAAAAGGTTCCCCATCTATGATTTAGAGGAAACAAGCTACATTTTCTATGAAGACGAGTTGTAAACCATTTAGAAAAAATATCCCGAGCACACCAGGCTACCAGTATTTGAACTTGAAACTCCTTTCATCGACAAACCACATGAAGATGATACCTTAGTTCACGTTTCCACCAATGTGGTTTTGAACATGATTAAAGTATTAAAAAACAGACTTGTTAATACTATCGTGATTATTCACTGATCTCCAACTACAAAACGATTGAACTCAATTTGATGTGGACAGAATGCTCTTCTAGAAAGGAAGGTGTGCATATTTACTCAATATGTGCATACACAGGCCATTGATGGACATGACTTATTCACAATTCTATGAATTACACTGACTTGTTAACTACTGTCCGACCACCATTGGTAGAACCTTATCAAATTATTTAAAACATTACTGGCATATATTAATATATATGTATATTTCAAATTAAAACGGAACAACACATGTTTGATGAATCGACACGCAACTAATAATTAATGCGTAGCAAATTATATGATATACACCAATTTTCGTACGAATGGACGTATCAGACAGAAAAGTTATTATACATACTTTAACTTATTCATAAGCCAAGTCATGTTACATACACCTGTCCCTTTCGATAGAGATATTATTATTAATAATAAAACAATACCGGTAATATATTCATAAATTCTTTCCAATATTGAGAGCAAACAAACAATGTTGTAATTTATAGACCTTTATTTCTAGCATGCAGTTTTAATTTATTCGAGGTATTTAATATGCACTTTATGAACCAACTGATTATATCAGAACACGTTTCATTAACGAACCTAAATCTAGAACAAACGTGAAACACAATCCTCAGGTCATTAATTCTTCACTGTGAAAGAGGAAGCTCCAATTGAACCAATTATAAATTTTCGGTCATGCAGAAATCAAACCCTAAACTCCAGCTCAGTAGGCAATCACGCTACCATCTGGCAAAGGTGTTAAACCCTTATAATTTTCTTACTATACAGTTTGGTAAAGAATGTGTAAAAGTGCTACACATAAATATTAAACTCACTACAAAAGCTTCTAGAGCTATCCAGGCTTTAAAAATTTTACAGGGGAGGGATCCTGAGTCTAGGTTTTAGCTTAGCCCTTCCACCTCCACCCCCTTTTTTCCCAAGAACTTACAGTACCCACGAAAGTAAAATAAATCAAATACATATAACAACATTTATGATATAGTTTTCTGAAACTTGTATCAGTTTCATACGTATATTTCGAAACACTAAACTTATTTTGTTGGCCTATTGTGGTGCGAACAAAATAAAATACATTGAGCTTCAGGAGATAAACGTCTAAAGATTGATATACAAGTAATATTACTGTAGCATTAGCTACAAAACAAAAAGAAGGAAGACGAGGTGGCATGACCTACTTACCCCAAAGCACCATACAGGCATCACACGATGAGTTCGCAATTTGACAACAACACATTTATGATCAAGACCGCGACGCGTAAATAAATGACTGAGCCCAACCAAGTTCGAGCGATGACCGCTAGAGGTCGCGGAGTGATAGAACATTCCAAAGTGTTTGAGAAGGGAAGTTATTCCAGTTCTAGAATGCTCTCGATCAATTGAGCTCGCTCCCAGAGCTTCGTGATCATGGGTTTTGTCATGCGTATTCCGCTCCCTCGTGACCCAATTATGTTCCTCCCACCTTGTTCTTCGCCTTCCTTTTTCTCTGGGTCTAAGTGTATAAAATGCCTGTATGTTGCCATTACCAGCACTCTTGGATTTGGCTCTTGGTAGAGGAGAACGTATCCTTGGCTGCACGTATTAAAAATGTAAGGGAAATTTAATGTTTCGGCTTAGATTATTTTAAATATGTACCCTTTCAAAATTCTTCTTTCAGATTGAATTTAAATTTGATTATGATGAGGTTTTCCAAATACTATAATAATGAACATTAAAATCATGACTGATATTGATATATATATATATATATATATCAATGGTTAGATATTGCTTTACTAATTATCTTTGATCATGGAGATGGATAGAAAAATAATTATGTAGTAAGATCGGATATTTAATTAATTGTGTTTAATAATATTACCTTTGTAAATCTTTACCAATATTGATCTATAATGGCAGATATTAGCTTAGTATTGAAATATCAGAAAATATAATTGCGAGTAATCTTGATTTGTCTTTATTATTTATTCGTGGAAGATGTTTAGTATTTTTGAAAGAGTAAAGAATTAAGTCTGTTTTGGTTTGTTACTGAAGATAAATGCCTCAATATCTCTTGCTTTTGTTATGAATCCATTCAGATTCATTTTCTATCTGTATCTATTTGCGATACTTTGACATTTAAATTACTCTCATGTCTATATTTAGCTTAGCGGATCATTCTAGTAATTTTGTAATTTGGGTTGTGTTCTTGAAGACGATGAGTTTAACTATATTTAGACAATATAATGTTATTTTGTGAATAGATTATATGAGAACATCGGACTTGTTAAATTTATTAAATTTTAAAGTACATTTACTGATGTTAATGAAGACCGTAATTTTGAAATAATCTTTTATATTAACTTTTACATACACATATATAAACTTTTATATATTTTTAAAATATGTATATTGTATTTAATTTTTGTACCATCGTACATGGTTTTCATATATTTTTATAAATATATATTTATAGTAAATAAACATTTACATTGATTTCTATTTTTTTCCTTTGCGTTATGATAAATTAATTTCACGTCTTAAGAGTACCCTTAGGTTATTTATTTATTTAGGAATTTATTTATTTATGTTTGAGTTGCTATGGGGTTTCTAAGATGAGGGCACAAAGGACGACCGTTTTGTAACTGTTTCCACAACCGGGTGAGTTGCGTGCGCTGAGTAACAGTAGTCTGTTCTCAGACTATTGTAACTGATTTCACTCAAACGACTCACTCTGATTGTTTTATTTTCTGTTTCTATTTGCCCTTTTACATAATTGTTTAGTAAAGTAGGTTTCATTATATGCCTGAGGAAATCTAAAAAGGGTTTGGCAACAAACGATATTCAAAACTGACTCTCTCTGATAAGAGTTCTCATTTTTTTCACGTTGGTTGCGATACTAACCGACCTAATTTATTTTTCTTTGCTAGAAAATACCGTCTAACGTTCGTCTCTAAAAACCTTTCATGCTGAGATGTACTACAACAGTTCAGGTACAAAAAAAAAGTAACAATTTAAAATATCTGTTAGGGTGAATATGTACTGTATCAAACGTACAGTACTTTTAATGATTTTATTGCGACTTCAAACAGATTCCATTCAATTTAATAGTAACATTTAAAAATGAAATCTACAATATTTATTGTAAGAAAGAAATTATTTTTTGAGAATAGAATACTAAAATAATTGGTTGTTTGGTATTAAATCCTCGTTCAAGGGTAATTTAATTTGTAATTTGATAGATTGTACTTTATGTGTTATGATTAAGGTTACCATATTTCTTCGTTGCAAAATCGAAACTTTTTGAAGTATTTTTGGGGTTGAGTTGGAATTTGAGTTGACCCAGAGGTCTGAGGGGTGTGATATGGACGTATGGTCTATGGAATACCCCCAGGGACGTAGGGTGTGGGGACCATGAAGGCCAAGACTAAGATATAAATATTAAACGTATAAATTATACAAGACATAGACACTAACCAATCAACAATAAATTAATGAACGGTACAAAATTACCTCGGGATCACAATAACATTGTTTGAACAACAGTGTTATGTTTTAAATTTAACTGGTTACATAAAAAATAATTTTTACATTACCTTAAAACGGTTTATTTTACAGAAAATATTCATATAAACATTGAAAAAAAGTTAACTTTTTGCAATGTAATAATATTTAGTACCGCGTCTTACTACTCGTTCGGGTTATACACTTTAAGTACTAATTGCGCTAATGGATTAGGAATTGGGAAGGTTGAATTAGAGGAAGTGAGCACGCATTTGTGTGGAAGGAGAGTGGAAAACCATTTAAGAAAAGCCACTTCCAGTTCACCCTACCGAGATTCGGACCTCGATCTACCCGTCCTCAGCAGTCGAGCTCAACACGACTAGTGCGTTAGCCAACTACGCCATCGAGTTGGGTTACCCTTGGCAAAAACAAAGTTAAATCCTTACAACGTTTCTACAATCAACATTCCGTAATTAACGGGTGAGTGGATTATCTCCAATAAATCAGGATTTTGTTTAATTAGTTCGTAAAACTTGTCATAAGAAAGTTCAATATTATATTTGAGTAAAAGTATAGACTCCAGAGTATGTATTTTAAGCTGTGATTTGTTTTCCGTCCACATGTTATTCATCAGAGTAAATACTCTTTCCACGGCAGCGTTTGTGCCGGGTAGACAAAGAACTAGTTCAACCAGTAGTTTCACGTTTTCCAACAGTCACGTGTTTATTGTCAAAATGAACAAATATTTCCACACATCTCCTATCAACCGCAGTCTTGAGGTTACTCCACTCTTTCAATTTTTTATTTGTTACACACTTTGTCAAAAAGTAATTCCATCATATAGTTCGCTGTCATCAATAACCACCAGAAAGTAAAGGTATTAAACATTTAATTTCCAAACAAAATGTTTTATCATAACTAAGATGACTGCTTTAGGCGGGACAGTCCCGCTTTGAGCGAACGTCTACCGCTCTCCCCAAAATTCCCTATGGGACACATAGTCGTCCCACTTTGGAGGGACCCCATAATGGGAAAACGTGTTAGCTGGAGTAGAATCGTCGTCTAAAAATTTTAGATTTTCAAACTTTTTTGGTTATTTAGAGTGGTATCTTTACCTTCCTGCCAAATTACAGCTAACGCGTTTTCCCAAGATGGGGTCCCTCCAAAGCGGGACTATTATAAGTCCCACAGGGAATCTTGGGGACAGCAGGAGACGTTTGCCCAAAGCGGGACTGTCCCGCCTAAAGCAGTCACTTTAGTGATGATAAAATATTTGGTTTAGAAATTAAATGTTTAATACCTTTGCTCTCTGGTGGTTGATTTTCAAAGTAAACTGGACTGACGATGACAACGAGATTAGTGTTCTAATCCCGTTCGGGTGTACTGAGAATGTTTTAACACCAACATTGTTTGATGAATGTGGAATGTGGGTTTGTCAGGAGAAACACAAGATCAAGGTGAATGCAGTTGGAATTAGATTTCTAAGAAATGTATGTGGATAAACTCGTATGGCCAGAGTCAGTAATGAATGGGTGTTAAATTAATGCGGTTTGAAGAGGAATCCAACAGGTCAATGTGAAATAAGCGTCTTACGTTGGTATTGGCATGTTGAGAGGATGAGTTTGGATCAAGAGACAAAGTAAATATATGAAGGTAGAGTGTGTGGATCAAAAGGAAGGGGTAGGCCATGAAATACGCGATTAAATGTTGTAGATGAATATGTGAAAAAGACAATAATTAAAATGTTTAAGAATAAAAGAGCATTTATGACTCGGTGTATGAATGCTGTTGAAGCGAAGGGAGTATGCAAAGATATATAAGTTTGTAGAAAGTTAGTGAGGATAGATTAAGTATGGAGTAGTTTTTTGAACTATATGCAGTTTTTTGCCTACCCCGTAAGGAAACGAGGTGATAAGGTATGTATTTATGTAATTATGTGTGTAATTAGTAAGTATTTGTATGTGCATCTGCTCCTCGTGACTCGATTGAAAATTCCTGTGCACTAACTTTGGGTCTAATGTGCTGATAAAGTGGTTAAACATAAACATTCTACTTCGTGGGGAAATTGAAGTCGAGTTGTGGAGAGGGGTTATTGTAGTGTGTCTGTATGAAGTGAAGTAATCCTTCTCTCATTTTGATATGAAACCTTCTTATCTTCATTAATAGCCCAACACTTCTCATGGCGCAACAATGCAGAACCAAACCAGACGATATAGACAAGTGGAACTTAAACCTTCTATGCTCACGTATCTCCATTTTCAACTTTGTACCTTCCAAAGTTGTTGGTACATATTGAAAAATGTACATACTCAATCATTTACATATAGAAGATAGAGAGTGCGATAGAAAATGACGCTACCATATCACATGTCCTCACATCCTGGTTTCTTGTGACTAGTCCTAAATCTGCCCTAATTATTCAGTGTTTATCACGACATTATAAATATAATTAGATGTTGCATACCCCCAAAGTATCTTCAAATACCACCGTGGAGGTACGCGTACCTCAGGTTGAACACCACTGATTATAAATCACCAGTCCTTTCTCTCCAATAAGACGGTAAAATATCATTTAACTACAATCTGGACCTACAGTACATGTAAACATCCTGTTTTTCCGTTGGGGAATTCTAAAGTTTGCATTACTAATCACCCGACTCGTTGGCATAGTTGGCTAACGCGCTTGTCGTGTTGATCTCAACCGCTGAGGACGGGGAGATCGAGGTTCGAATCTCGGTCGGGTGAACTGGGGGGGTTCCTAAATCGTTTTCCACTTTCCCTTCACGCAAATGCAGGTTCACTTCCTCTAATTCAACCTTCCCAATTCCAAATCCATTAGAGTAATTAGCACTTAAAGCGTATAACCCGAACGGGTGATAAATATATACATTACTTATCTAAAAAAAAGAATGTTATATTAAGTTGTTTTGTAAGTCACTTTACTCCTAAAGGGTATTTTAAAAAGTTTTTTTTATTTCATAAAATAGCAATTTTTTTTTCAAATAACCCCAATTTTCTTACAAATGGACGTAACTGACAGCTATAAAAAAAACGTTACTAGAGCTACTGTATCTTATTCATACGTCAATTCAAGTGATCTAAAGCCATCATTTTTGATAAATAATAGCAATACCTAGAAAAATAGCTCTAATGGAACAGATATATATATATATATGTGTGTGTGTGTGTGTGTGGTCAATGTCAATAGCAGAGAATATATTTATATTTTCTAAAAACAAAAAGGGCCGTAAAATGTCCGTTTTCGTGAAAATCAAGGTATCGGTATAATATTGTTCCGGGCGTATAGTTCCTCTTGAGAAGTTCCTGGATGCTCCAAGCCCACGTCACAAACTCGTTACTTAAAGATTACTTTATGGAGAAAATCAGGAAAGAAATGAAGGATGAATAAAAAATAAATAAAGGAAAGGTAGTATATTACATCCGCGAGCAGGAAAAGGTAGAACGTTAGAAAGAGGAAATTAATAAGAAAGTAGAGATAGAAGTGGAATACAAAATATTAAAAGGATAAATAATCATTGTGTCTTATGTAGCCCTAATATATAATTATTTTAAGTAGAAATGGCACGCTCGAATTCCGATTCTAGAATCATAGAGAACTAAAAAAANATAATAATGAAAATCTGGACTTGATGAAACAATTATTTTTAACAATTAGTACAAGGAATTGTATAGATCTTTGTGGTTTTCAGAGTAACTACAGTAGCCCCATGGCTTCTTTGGTGCTGACTGACAGCTCACAGCTGACTTCTGACAGTCAACATTTAGGTATATACCTGAATTTTGACCGGCAGAAGTGACAGCTGCTAAACACATGTTTTTGAAAATCATATGGGTCGGCGTAGGGATACATAAATTGGTCTGGTAACTTTTCAAAGCTGTTAGTCAGCACCAAAGAAGCCATGGGGCTACTGTAAGTCACAAATAAAAAATGGACAAACTGTATTGATATTACGAAAATACTCAAAAGATGTTTTATTTGTTGTTAATTACATACCATTAGTAGAAATTACAAATAAAATAACATTTGTCAGTGGTGCCTTAAAAAAAAATTAAATTCACTTTTGAATATTTTCACTTTAATCTAAACCGAATTAAAGATTCAAGGATTCGAATTTGGACTCGAGATTTAAATAAATTTTAAAATTCGTATTTGAAAATCGTGTTCTAGAAATATAGGATTAAACCCATCTCTAAACTTAAGCTACCTTTTCAATTGTATGCCTATGTTTTTAAGACATTAAGCGATGCCTTTCGAGCCAATGAGTTAATCTAGTCTATTTTTATAATTTTAAAAAAGATATCCTATAAACCTAGTCGGCTTTTAACAGAATTCCCAGATTTCTATAATATCCAAATGGAAAGAAGTAATTTTTAGGAAACAGCCATTTCTTTCGACAGCAATTTGTTGAATTCTACCAAATATTCTTTATTAAAAAAAAACACTTTTAAGAGTATTATAAAAAGTTTGACATATTTTCAATGTCTTAGTCACATTCTCATGTAGGCCTATATAAAGCTGACAGTATATCTGTTCGGAAAAGAATACCTACTTCTAGATGAGTTGGAAAACTGAAATTTGGCAGGAGTGTAGGGGGATTGCCCCACATAACCAAAAATAAAAATTGGAAATTTAAAAATGCTGCTCTATAAATTATATTGGAGAAGGAACTATAATTTTAAAAATATATATTTAGACGTGGTAGAAAATTAACATTTGGCAGTAAGGTAAAGATACTACTCCGAATAATCAAAAAAGCCTGTAAATCTTAAATTTTTATATAAAACTCCAGTAAATATGGTGATGGTCATAGAAAATCTAATCTGGGCAGACAGGTGGAAGGACAACTCCAGATAGCCAAGAAAAATATAGTATTGAGAAATTTCAAAATGGGGTTCCAGGAAATGAGGGGCCTAGATATAGAAAAAAACTTTTAAGAATAAATATGAAATTAGAAATTGACAGGCAGCTATAGATAGCCAAATAAATCTTAAACTTTGAAATGCATAAGTGTTAACTGGAGAAAAGGAAGTGAGGATTCAAAATTTCAAAAATTAATAGTAAATAGCTACTTCCCAGTGTGGTAGAGAAAAATGAAATTTGGTAGGCAAATAAAAATAACATTCAAAATTAAGGTTGAAATAGGTGTGGTTGAAAATAATTTTGGTAATAAATAAATATATAAATGGATAAAATATGGTAGGAGAGAAAGTGGGGTTGGGTAAAAATTAAAACGCTTTTAAGCAAGACAAAAACTTCAAATGTGCTAGGAATTTTGATGGATTACTCCAATAACAAATAAGTGTTAAGAATCTGACTCTAATATCAAAGTAAGTGTTAAGTATCTAACTCACGTTCCCTACATCTCTACCTTTTGTCAGGCTTCTTTATTCAATAAAAAAAGTTTTAAATCGATTGAAAAATGTTTTCAGTCACAAGTCTGTATAAATATCACAAAAGTATAAGCTTACGCTGGGTTTTAATATGTACAAACATTGCGAATGTGATTTGAACAAATAAGAAAATTGACTTTGACGATTTTTCACTTAATATAATTTTATTTTGTTTTGTTTATTTTTGATTAAATATTAGCACTTTTATCAGAAATTTAAAACTATCAATCCTAAGGGGATCAGAATAGGGAAATTATAAGGAAATACACGTGCATTCGTAAAAATACGACGGTGGAAAACCAATATATGGAAAAACTACGCCCATTACATCTATACGTGATCGAACTCCAGACTGCCAGTTCAATGTCTTCTAAACTATCCAGACCAGGCTCACTGAAATGGTTCTATATAATGAATTTATTAAAATATTTTAATCTAAAAAAGAGTTGTGCTTTCATAACCCAAAGCAATAAAGATTAAAGGGCTAATAAATTCATCTCGAGCAGGCCAAAAACTTTAATTAATGTTTGGCCATTAGTGCAACCAGGAATTAACTTTTTTTTATGGGAGGGGAGAAGAGAACATGAAAACTAATATTTATGATCTTTTTTTTTTCCAAGGGGAAGTTTTAAAGTACATTTTAATTTGTATAACTCTATACCTTAGGATCCTGGTTTTTTGATTTAATTTATGTATTCGATTAATTTTCAGTGGTTTATATTATAGTTGCACTTAACATAAGTTTTTATTTTAAAAAACATGTTTTCATAGAGGAAGGAAGAAAGTGCCAAATTTGTGCTCCCTTCCCTCTCTACCAGGACTCACCACTACCTAAAACCGCGTAATGTGTTGACCCTTAATCATTTTACTATCAAGTGGGATATTTTATTTTATTCCCACGTTTACTGAAAATATTTGAGCATGATTATAAAAAATAGAAAATATCTGGTTTTTGACCTCCAGCTGACGACTGGATTTCCACTACATCCATTCTTTTTGTAGAGTGAGGCCTCTTGAAGCATAGACAATCAATCAAGTGTTTGGTTGCCTAGCAACCGATCAACACTCTCTCAAACACACACACACACACAAAGAGAGAGACTCGCTGCCTCTCCAGATACTGAGCACCCTCGCCATTTGTAACCCCCACACAACACCCCTTCACCCCTAAAATACCATCCACACCACAGCACCATCGTCAGACTATAGGAATCCTACCACAATATGGAACGTGAGTTAAGACCAGTGTTTTTGCATCAAAACTTTATTTTTTACCAAAATAAATAATTCTCCAGAAGAAACGTAGAATTTAATTTTCTTCACATGTTGATACAAACAGTTATTGTAAGTATGTCATGACCATATTAGTATTTAACGAGACTTTTTTTTTAAGTGAAGAGAAAAAGTTGTCATTAAATTCCACGACATCCTCGACAGATATTCAACAAAGGTTGATGTCACCATGGGAAGAAAATAAATTATATGTTTCTACTGGAGAAATATTTGATTTAATTTGTAAAAAAAAAAAAATGCTGTAAGAGCTGCAAAAACACTGGCCCTTTCTTTTGATCTTAACACCCCCACTTTAAGGAGGATATAGTGGAAATTATTAATGTTGCGAGCATATATTTCTTTTACACTAAATATTAGACGATGGAGATGAACAGAAATATTAACCAGTTCTGGGTTTTTGCTTGCTCTACAATAAAACATTTTAAGGTTCTGTTGTTACTAGCTCCAGTTGGGGAAAAATAAACGTTCCTGAGCTTTTTGGTTCTTAGGTTTCGATTCTGGTCCCTCTTATTTTAAATACATCATACTTTGACCAAACAAGTCCGGACAAAAGGAAAAATCTGTGTTTAAAATTATTATTAAATTAAAGAAAGAAGAGCATAATCAATTGTAAAAAATAATCATAAAAATCTTGAAATTTTAAGAATCAAAAATAACCTTTATGAACCTAAAATTATATATTAGTTCCGATTTTGGTTCCTAAGCAATATATTTTTAGGTTTCCTGTTACTGTTCCTTAAAAATAACTGTTCATTTTTGTTATCGGTTCTACTTGTAGTTCCGGTTTGACTCCCCGATTGAAATAATATTACTTTAATGAAATCCTCCGATTAGGTGGCCGCATAGTCTAAGGTAGAGGTCAGCAAACATTTTGATATCATGAGCCGAGTGGACTATAAACATATTGGTAGCTCAGTTTAAGAAAAAAGTATTTGAAAAATTTTAATTCTATAGTTTTCATGGAGCTATTGTTATGAACACAATTGTTTGTTCGCTAAATCTTTAGTTGGATGTATACAATCAATCAGCGGGCTGGATCCAGCCCACGAGCCGTAGGTTGCCTACCGTTGGTCTAGGGGGTCATTCTCACAATAGACTATAGGACCAATGACGGGGAAATCAGGGCTCTTATCCTATTCGAGGTTATTTCTCCTTTGTGGTTTTCCACCATCCCTCCAAGCAAATGTGGGTACGCTAATTATAAACTCAACTTTCTACATCCCCTCCACACTAGCGTGTTTAGTACATATACCTACAACCCGAACGGTTAGTAAGACGTAGTGTTAAAAGAAAAATCTCTAAAGATTGAGAGCTTCACAATACCTTATTATTATTATTATTATTATTATTATTATTAGCACCGCGTCTTACTATCCGTTTGGGTTATACGCCCTTACGCTAATGTGTAATGGTAGGGTGATTGTGAGATGAAATGGAGGTCCTACAGTTTAACGTGGAATCCGAACCACGGTGGAGGCCTGGTATTCCCCACATGTCTTGTCAGAGGTGAAGGAGGTTTCGGCAATCAGATAAATCTGTGCCGGGACCGAGGATTGAACCCTGGACCCCCAGCACAGAAGTCCGAAACCTTACCCCTAGACCACCAGGTCACCATTTGATTTATAAATACATATAAGAAGATCAAGTAACTTTTTGTATTTTTTGGAAACCACGCCGTGTTCTTATCTTAGCTAAAAAGTTACTATTTTGTTAGAGCTAAGCGTCCCAGGTTCAATTTCTGGTATGGTTGAAAAATGTATCATTGGTGAAATGTGGGATTCCTCTTTCACAGTGATGAATCAACAGCCGGGGGCTGTATGTTGTGTTCACCTTAATCACTATTTCAACTAATATTAATATCAAGTCGGTGACCTTGCGGTCTAGGGGTAAGGTGTCAGACTCCTATGCTGGAGGTCCGGGGTTCAATCCTCGTTCCCGGCACAGATTTATCTGATTACCAAACCCTTCCTTTCACCTCTGACAAGACATCTTGTGAATGTGAGGAATGCCAGGCCTCCACCGTGGTTCGGATTCCACGTTAAATTGTAGGTCCTCCCATTTATCTCACAATCACCCGATCATTACACATTATCGTAAGTGTGTATAACCCGAATGGGTAGTAAGACGCGGTGCGAATAATAATAATAATAATTAAGATCAACACCAGTGGGCACGAGGATAAAGGTGCCAGTATTGTATTGTCTGTCTTTCGGGAGACAAGGTGGTTGTGAATTCAAGCTGTCTGTATTGACGTGTTTTTCCCTAAAAAAAAAGTTTTCGCTCTCTCTCCACGCAAATGTGAACACCCTTTTTATTAATTATACCTTTATTATTTCTAAGCCATTGTTGTGAATATGCGCACGAGTAGTAAGACTCGGTTCATGGACATTTTATATATCTGTGTCGGATGATAAAGTATAGACAGAAATACTATAAAATTATACATTTTAGAGGCGGTAATTACTATGGTCAGAGGAACTAGTTTTTATATGGCGTGCTAATAGCTTGGAAATGGTTCCGTACACAATGTTTTACAAATATGGTACGGAGAAGTTGGAGGAATAAATGAAAAAAAAAATATTTTTTTAACATAGGTGAATCTAAGTTTCATTAACCAAAACATAAGCTTTTTTTTTTCTAGCAATAAAACAATTTGAGATTTATTCAAGATGATAAGATACCATTTATCCTAAAATACTGTTTTTTTTAACACCACGTCTTACTACCCATTCGGGTTATTCGCTTGTGTACTAAATCACGCTAGTGGTTTTAGGAATTATGAAATATATATATTTTATATGAAGTGTACCCGCATTTGCGTGAAGGAAAAGTGGAAAAACATTTTGGTAAAACCACTCTCAGTACATCCAACAAAGATTAGAACCATTATCTCATCATCTGCAATCTAATCTACTGTGAGAGTAACACGTTAGACCATTCGGCCACCGAAACAGGTAACAGTGTTAATAAACGTAAACATACTTTTTTGATCACGCCTAGGTTTAAGTACTTTATTAACGGTTTTTTCACCTCATCTTAATTCCCGTTCTGACTACCGAAATATTTATAATAATAGCTAGGGACGAGGAATTTTTAATTTAGAGTTAGCGTAAGGTCATATGCGTGGAAAGAGAGTGAGAAACCATTTAGGAAATAAATATCCCTCGTAGTAGCTTACACACAACTAGTATTAAAATCTCGACCTTACCACCTTAAGCGAACCAGATTATAAGAGCCTTGTATTCACGCTGGTGAGGGTTTTTAACTATTGTATTTTATATTTTAGTTAGTGTATTAATTTGCAATATAACTAGCTCAAGATAGAGACAGGTGACGTACATTTGTCAGTGCAGCAATGGACTTTCGAGTTCCTAATACCAAAGAGTAAGTAAGTATTAATTTGCAGTGTAGATGAGTTATTGTATCTACCTCTCTCCTTTGGGCATGTTTTGTTTTGTTTAAGGTGTCATTGACTTCAATATATTGGTGCATCTCTAAACCTCAATAACAATAAGTTTAACAACTAGGCCTAAGCAAAAAAATATACCAAGATATTTTTTATTTAGCACCGCGTCTTACTGCCCGTCTGGACTATACACTCATGTGTTAACTACACTAATGTGTTAGGGATTAGGAAGGTTTGATTTAGAGCAAGTGCACCAGCATCTGCGTGGAGGGTGATTGAAAAAAACATTTAGGGAAAAAAAACTCAGCGCAACCGGTCGGGATTGAACTCGGACTTCCCATTCTTCGTAGGTTCAATCTATTTATTGTGAGAGTGATGCTTTAGAACATTCGGTCACTTAATTGGATAACAAGGTGTTATTATAGAGATATTATATTAATCTAATAAGCCTATTGATTAGAGCTACACATTTGGAGTATTGCAAGGGTAGACAGAGCTTGTTAAAATTGAACTTGGGATGTGTTCCTACCAACTAGGACCCAAATCTGACCATTCACACGTAGTCTTTGCTCTAGTTACCTCACATGGGAATGTAGTTTAGTTGATAACCAGCTTATCAGCAAGAGCGGCTCCAAGGGCTGTTGGCAGAGGGGTGAGGGATGGATTTGTTTTAATAAGGTTCCTTTATATACAAATTTATTAATTTTAATTAATCATAATATCGATAGTTTATAAAAATAATCTTGGTAAATAAATTATTTTAATAAAAATAAAGGACTGTAAGGGGAAATAAAACAATTTTCACTCAGAACCTTGTAATTTTAGTAAAAAAAAATGATACGGTGCACCGCAAAATACTTTCTCTTTTATCTTTAGATACAACATTTAGGTTAATAAAAAACTAGTGAAATTTGTGAGATAAAATAATCTACATTGTTGCAGAAACACTCTCCAAAGAGCATACATGAAATTGTATACAATGTTACAGAGATATTGAGAAAATATTATTTTTTCTACAAAAAATTATAACTATAAATTTTAAAGAACTCCATGAAAAAATATATATTTGCTTATATCTCAGAAATTATTGGTTTTATAAAAATATAATTCAAATAAATTTATTTTATCTGTAATATTACTACAACTTTACAACTATAAGTTATTTTGTATCCCAAATAGTTGCAGATAAATGATCAAAATTTGAAATTTCATGAGAAAACTAAAATACCCATTTTGTTTTTAATTTTAAACGATGTCTATGAATAATATTCCATCAAAATCCTTCCAAAATAATTTCTAAAATATTGGTATTATCTAGTTTTGCCCATAAGTAAATTACCCTTGATTTAAGCCTTTGATTTTATTACTAAGACCTCTCTTAGAAACCTTATTTAAGCCTTAGATATCAAGTCTTAGCCTAATCGGTAAATGGTTTTGGTAATAGGCTGGGATATGGACAGACAGACAGACGGATGGCATCGAGAAAACCACTTATTTGGTTTCAGTGGTTCATGAAACGTTGACATTTATCAAAATCTTGAGTTACATTTATTTTATGTTCACAATATTTCTCTCTCCAAGGTTTCGAGAGAAAGAGAGAGTAAACATCATTGGTCAGCAGAACATTAGAGCTGAGTTGAAAGAGTTATTGGTTAGGTCATTTAGAGCAAGGGAGATGGTAGCTGCAGATGTACTACAGTAGCCCCATGACTTCTTTAGTGCTGACTGACAGCTGACGGCTTTGAAAAATTATTATTATTATTATTATTATTATTTAGAACCGCGTCTTACTACCCGTTCGGATTATACGCTTTAAGTACTACTTACGCTAATGGATTGGGAATTGGGAAGGTTGAATTAGAGGAAGTGAACCCGCATTTGCGTGGCGGGAGAGTGGAAAACCATTTAGGAAAAAACCACCCCCAGTTCACCCGACAGAGATTCGAACCTGGATCTCCTCGTCCTCTGCGGTCGAGCTCAACGCGACTAGCGCGTTAGCCAACTACGCCACCGAGGAGGGTGACCTTATAAAAGTTACCAGACCAAATTATGTATCCCTACGCCGAACCATATGATCTGCAAAAACATGTGTTTAGCAGCTGTCACTTCTGACAGTCAAAATGTAGGTGTATACCTAAATGTTGGCTGTCAGAAGTCAGCTATGAGCTGTTAGTCAGCACCAAAGAAGCCGTGGGGCTACTGTAGATATCATCTCCGAGGGAGCTACATGCTTACTATTGGGGAACAGCGTTGTCATTCTCTTCTTTCCACGACCCGCCTCAGTGGCGTGGTTAGCTAAATCACTAGTTTCATGTTGATCTAGACTGCTGAGGGTGGTGAGATCGAGGTTCGAATCTCACTAGGGTGGACTAGAGGTGGTTTTCTCTAAATGGCTTTCCACTCTCCCTCAACGCAAATGCGGGTTCTCTTCCCCTATATTCAACCTTCCCAATTCCTAGCTCATTATCGTAAATAGTACTTAAGCGTATAACCAGAACTTGTAAAATGTAGTGCTAAATATTATTATTATTATTAGTAGTAGTAAGATTTTTTTCCATGTGGGCAACCTTCCCTTAAATATAAGACAAATTTTGCAATGCTGGTTCGTCTATGTTGTCAGTAGCTCCTTCTTATCCCAGCCCACCACCTTCAGGCATAGCTGAGAGCGAGGAGATTTGGCAACAGCTACTGAGAGAGAGAGAGAGCGAAGATAAAGATTTCCTCCACAAGACGCAGTTTCTGCAGAGGGGGTTTTCAATGTGGGAGTGACCCACTCTTCACAACATTAGGTTATTCGTTTCAAAATGGTAGATTATTTTCTATGCTGTAGAAGGGGTGGGTGAGCACCCAATAGCCCCCTACCCACTCAACCCTTAATCCACCACTACCCAATGAGTGTTTGGATGAAGATAACAAAGTAAAGGGTCGGTGCAAACACATTAAACTCTCATAGCTCTAGATGGCATGGGCGACCTGGTGGTCTAGGGGTAAGGTGTCAGACTTCTGTGCTGGGGTTCCGGGTTTCAATCCTCGGTCCTGGCACAGATTTATTTGATTACCAAACTTTTCCTTCATCTCTGACAAGACGTGTACTAGCCACAACTCGTGAATGTGTGGAATGCCATACCTCCACCGTGGTTCGGATTCCACGTTAAACTGTAGGTTCTCCATTTCATCTTACAATCACCCTACCATTACACATTAGCTTAAACGGGTATAGCCCGAACGGGTAAAAAAGATTGGTGCTAATAATAAAAATAATAATATATTGGATGTGTTCATTATTTAAACTTCATTGATATCCTGAAATATAGCTACAAAAAATAAATAAAATATTCGTAGACATTAACTTTCCTCAATGTTTTGACTGAATATAAAAATAACTCGTAGTTTAAGAAGTAATCTACCGGATACCCGTGCTAACACATTGTTTTCATAAAATGAGGGTTATCTTGTTTTTACCCCGACCCCCTCTATTCACAGATGCAGAGCTTGGACTGACACTGTTTATCCCTCACAACACTCCATGCTACGCCAATTAACCTAGTTCATGTTTCAAATGAGATGTG
>CABFVX010000267.1:0-16111 GCA_902151425.1 Timema shepardi | reverse complement strand
CGTAAAGGGTGGGCTCTAGAAAATGGACTTTGGGGGTGCTCTCTTTTTTTTCCGCTTCTGGGGGGGGGGGAAGATTTTTTAGAAGGGGGGGGGGGGGGGGAGACGGGTAATGTCTTGTTCTACTTTACATACTGGAGTGAGGACGGAGATGGCGACGCACAGGAGGGGGATGCCAATCTCTACTACTGATCCAAATGATGGAATAAATTATCCGTCCAGCTGCGCGTAGCCTAGTCGTAGAACCAAGCTTTAAGTTTAAAAGTGTAGGGAAAGTTATTTAAGGCCATGTTTTTTTTGCAAGTTTTATATCAAAACATTTTTTTGGGCCAAAGTAATTACAATATTTCTCCATTTGAAACATAGAGTTTAATTTTCTTTACATGATGATACCAACTGTGGATGAATATTTGTCATGAGAATAGCGGAATTAGATTATTATTATTATCACCGCGTCTTACTACCCGTTCATGTTATACGCACTTACGCTAATGTGTTATGGTAGGGTGATTGTGAGATGAAATGGAGGACCTACAGTTTAACGTGGGATCCAACCCACGGTGGAGGCCTGGCTTTTCACACATTCACAAGTTGTGATTAATGCAAGTTTTGTCAGAGGTGAAGGAAGGGTTTGGAAATCAGATAAATCTGTGCCGGGACCGAGGATTGGCATTAGATGACAAACTTTTTAATTGAAGATAAAAAAGCTGGCATTAAATTCTGGGACACCTTAAACAAATATTAAAGAACTGTTGAGGACACCATGTGAAGAGAACTAAACTATGTATCTACTAGAGCAATATTTGATTTATTTTGAACAAAAAAATGTTTTACTATAAAATCTGCAAAAACACTTACTTTTTCTCAGGATCTCTACATCCCCACCTAGCTCCTATAGACCCGCATCGGTGGTCGCATAGTATAAGGCGTCAATATCGTAATAGACCGTATTTATGGTGAATAGAAAGGCTGGGTATCAAATTCCTGCTAGATATGTTTAAAGTAGGTACTTTATCCTAAAAGTTTTCCAGTCTCCCGTCACTTAAATGCGGGTAAAATTATTCTAAAATATATCGCCCTCATCCTTACTAATTAGTGTAATTAAAATGCGAAAAGCCCTGATGTCTAATAAGATGCTGTACATTAAAAAAAAACCCATTCCTTTAGGCCAGTAGAAATTATATACTTAATGTAGGTACAGTTAAATTTTCATAATAAGGTCCTTTATGAGATAAAAAAATTATTTTGCTACTGAATTTGATGAATTTTGATTAAGTTTGTAGTGTTATTTATGGGTTATAATAACTATCAAATGGGACCCTTAAATGTTGGAAATTAAGTATGTAGGAAAAAGACTCAAGGGAGGCCAAACAAGAGATGTGAGGTTTTGACAGCAGAAAGTGTGCAAGTGAGAGGAGAAGAACGAATGCAATTAAAGGAGGAAGAATGATGGTGCCATAGAGGAAGATGGAGGTATTTCACTAAACTAACCCGGCCACAGGATGAAAACAGTTAATGATGATGATAGTTCACGAGTTATAAGGGGTCAAACTTGATGTATTATGCTTTTGGGCACCGATGATTTTTTAGCACCGCGTCTTACTACCCGTTCGGGTTATAAGCTTATGTATTAATCACGCTAATGGTTTAGGCATTAGGAAGGTTATAGCTATAGGAAGTGTACACGCATTTGCGTGGAAGGAAAGTGAAAACCCGTTTTGGAATAAATCAACATCAGTACACCCGACCGAGATACAAACCTCGATCTACCCGTCATCGGCAGTCTAGTCTACTGCGAGAATAGGGCGTTAGACCGCGCGGCCACCGAAGCAGGTTAATGATTATTAAACATGCCGTAACACAAAATATTGCAGTTCTAGTCTTTCCAAAAAACCACACCAATCAATTTTCTAAGATTTGTAATTAAATTAAAATCTTCAGTCCTCTCATTTCCTAGCAGTGACGTAGCCAGGTTATTGTCTAAGGGTAGAGTAGGGAAAGGGGTGTTAACCCCCCTCTTCCTTTATTCGCTTCCCTTGATTCCAAGAAACAGCGAGATGTTCAGTTGCCGTACTCGAGTTTTTTGACGAAATGTATCAGAAAGTTATGAGAATGATTTTACTCACTAAAGTAAAAACATTTTTACAACTTAAATTTAGATTAGGACAAACATATAAAGAACTGGCCCCTCTCACCCAATAAAAGTATTTTAGTTATAACACTGTTTTATAGTATCAATGATATAGAGGATAGGGAAGAAAGTGTTGCCACATTTAATAACACTATATTATTATTATTATTATTATTATTAGCACCTTGTCTTACTACCCGTTCGGGTTATACGCACTTACGCTAATGTGTAATGGTACGGTGATTGTGAGATGAAATGGAGGACCTACAGTTTAACGTGGAATCCGAACCACGGTGGAGGCATGGCATTCCTCACATTCACAAGATGTCTTATCAGAGGTGAAGGAAGGGTTTGGTAATCATATAAATCTGTGCCGGGACCGAGGATTGAACCCCGGCCACCAGCACAGAAGTCTGACACCTTACCCCTAGACCGCCAGGTTACCAATAATAACACTATACATTTATTAATTTAACTAATAAATGTTTCAAATTAAACTTAAAATAATAAAAGATTGATAATTTCATAACCCTTCACTTACTCATTTTTTAAAAAGAAATGCCACTAAGAAGGTCACCATTATAATTATATAATACATATTTGTATGCACTCCTCAAAACTTGACATGACTTTGTGCAATGTTAATTTTTGAATCTCTTCAAATTCTACCACAATTCTTTAAAGTTCCTGAATTATTCTTAGGCAAGTCACGTATAAATATGACTCTTTAACATTCCCCGCAAGAAAAAGTCCGGAGCTATTAAATCTGCTGATCGTGGTGGCAAGGTAATGTCACCAAATTATTAAACGAGGTGTCCAGGAAAAAATTTGTGAAGCACCTCCAATGATGATGGAGCTGTATGGGCCCCGTCATTCTTTAACGGCAGTTTGTCGGTATCCAAATTCCTACGTTGCAGTTCCAGGGTCCAGGGTCATTACGCTCACCAGAACTATTATTATTATTATCACCGCGTCTCACTACCCGTTCGGTGTTATACGCACTTACGCTAATGTGTATTGGTAGGGTGATTGTGAGATGAAATGGAGGACCTACAGTTTAACGTGGGATCCGAACCAAGGTGGAGGCCTGGAATTCCACACATTCACAAGAAGTTATTAATACACGTCTTGTCAGAGGTTAAGGAAGGGTTTGGCAATCATATAAATCTGTACCGAGACAGAGAGGATTGAGCCCCGGAACCCCAGCACAGAAATCCGACACCTTACCCCTAGACCACCAGGTCACCTCTCTCACCAGAGTTAAAAGCCACGGATTTTTTCTTATGGTGCATGTTAAAAAGTCATATTTACGTGACTCCCCTAAGATAAGTTCAGGAGCTTAAAGAAATAATTGTGAGGAAAACTGAAGAAATGCAACAAAAAACACTGCACACAGTCATATCAAGTTTCTATGAGCGTATACAAATAAGTATGGGAATAACGATGGTCATCATAAGGATATTGTTTAAAAGAAAATGAATAAATCAAGAGTGTATAGAAAATTGTCAATCTTTTACTGTCGTTTTAAGTTTAATTTGAATCATTTAGTAATTGAAATAGTAAATATATTATAGTGCTATTAAATGGGTCAACACTTTCTGCCCCATCCTGTACAGTTATGAAATAAACATCCATCCACCAAGCAATGACATATAAACGTGACCAAGAATAAATTAAATTTTAATTTCATTTAATTAATCTATGTGAATCTAGTTACATTATGTGAATTGATGTCATGAATGATTTGTTGTTAGGATTGAAGAAAAAGAAACACTAATATTTTATTTAGCAAAAAAGTTTATAAAAAGTAAAGCAATTATAAAGTATAATTATTATGAAATGATCTATTTAAATAATCATACCTCTCAACTGCAGGCACTATAGCTATTTCAAACATCACCACACAGTGCGGTGGCTTTGTTTCACAATTAATAGTTTACAAGCGATTACTAGGTATAAATTAAAAACTATTCATATAGGGAATACACATTTTAAATTAATACGGCGAGCATTTGACCGTTATAATTGCATTTCACCACATTATTAAAACTTAGAGCTGTCACAAGAATGCAATTTAAAGGCTATATCAACATTACATTAGTGTACAAATGTAATTTAGTTGAAAATGTATTTGAAAATCCATGTTAAACTACAATAATGATAGTTAATTATAAACATAATAACAATATATAATGAAACTAGTTTTAAAGTATTATTAATATAAATTCAATTAAAGTTACATGCTGGAACATCAAGATATATATATATATTTATTAATGCAATTTTACTCAAAGGCATATGCGATTCGGTTTATTAATTAGGTACAATGCGATTCATTCTAATTGTTTTTCCTGTATTAAAATTATTTCAACTATGTGAAAGACATTTCACATTGGTGGGCATGCAGACTAGTCTGGCTTTCCAATGAAGGGGATGTTATAGCTCGAATGCCAACAGGGTGTACTGAGGGTGGCTTTGTCTTAAATGGTTTTCCTCTCGCCCCAACTTCACCCTAACGTGGGTACATTTCGTATGGATTCAACCTTACTCATTTCTACCTCACGAGTGTAGTTTTTTTAAATAAATAGTCTTCCTCTTTGTCTACACGCTATCGCGGGTACATTTACTTTTAGATTATGCCTACCTTCATCTTATTTTAGCACCGTGTCATACTACCCATTAGGGTTAGTCACTTGTGTACTAATTACGTTAGTGGTTAACAGAGATGAGGAAGGTTATAGTTGTTAGAAAGTGTATCCGCCCTTGAGTGGAGGGAAATTGTAACGTAATTTTGTAAAAACTACCCTCAATACACACGACCAAGATTCGAACCTCCAATCTCCCCTCCATCCTAAGTCCTAATCTACTGCGAAGTAGCGCCTTAGACCATGCGGCCACCTAAGCGGGTCTTCCTCCTCTCCACCCCATTAGTGTCAATAAATGTGGACAATCGGAGTGGTTACATTACCCGGAATCCCTGTTCAAGTTTTAATGAATGAGTGAGCGGTTGTGAAACCTATTAACATGTCTTCACTACAACTTGATGGCTAATCTGCACTTTCTTGGGGAAAACTTGAATGTCTGTGAAATTGTCAAAATCAAGAAAATGTAAAGTGTGCATAACTCTTCACGCTGATTCTCTTAAATCTGGATTACACTGTAGGTCTACTGGTATTTTAGAACGATTTTTTTTTAGAAGATAGACAGTTGTAGCTTGCGAGTCGCATGAAATTATGTGATAGGCCATATTCATCCCACGGACATTAACTTGTCCAGGGCTGCTATAGTAGCCATTTGAAGTGGTCTTATCCAGACAATATTTTGACAATAGTTGGCTCTTCTTAGAAGATATTTAGCTATCATAGCCCTCTTCTTGATTTTTTTAAAAGATATTTGAAGTGATCTTCCACCGAAATATTTTTGAAAAGATAATTCTTTCAGAAACTAGTTGAACTGGTCCTCTCCTGGAAAATTCTGATATTTAAATAGTGCTACTCACCCGATTTTTTTCTGACAGTAAAATGCTTCTAGCAGCTATTTGAGGTTGTCTTCTACAGCAAGTTTTAAAAATTGAATGCACCTAAAAGTAATTTGCAGTTTGATTTAAGGACAACTTTCAGCTTCATATTCGATAACATCAGAGGATTTGAAATATATCTAGAAGGGGAGTGGTGGGGGAGCGGGGTCAAATATATTGGGGGTCAAATTCTTTCAAGGAATCAATGCCTCTCTACCCTCCCTCCAACTTTCACCGCCCCTGATGCCAGTAGAGGGTAGAAGCTGGTATAAGTGGACTGAATATTGACGTAATAATCGATAACACCCACTTCAGTGGCCGCATGGTGTAAGGCGCTAATCTCACATTAGACTAGACCAGTGGTTCCCAATTACCTACCAGTTAAGGATGCCCCCCCTCCCCCAAAGGTTCTTTGAGATTAGTGGATCTCCTGTTTTTTCTACTCATTAGAATCTAATCTATTCTAAGTATATAAAAAAAACACTCCCTTCCATATTAATAATTCATGTTAAAAAACGTATTAAACTGAGAATTTGGCTCAGTAAATCCAAGTCAAATGTGTTTTTACATATTTTTGTTTGCCCACTAAATCTAGTTGTAACAGTAAAAATATAATAGTACTAGTTAACACAAAGAAAGTTAGTTAGGCCAACTTTGGCTCTAACATCCGAATGCATGTCAAGTCTATTTCTGTACTTTTTTTATGTAGCACTGTACAAGGGTGACCTGTTGGTCTAGGGCTAAGGTGTCAGACTTCCGTACCGGCGGTCCGGGGTTCAACCCTCAGTCCCAGCACAGATTTATCTGATGACCAAACCCTTCCTTCACCTCTGACAAGACGTGTATTAATCACAACTTGTGAATGTGGGGAATGCCAGACCTCCACCGTGGTTCGGATTCCACGTTAAACTGTAGATCCTCCCTTTCATCTCACAATCACCCTACCATTACACATTATCGTAAGTGCGTGTAACCCGAACGGGTAGTAAGACGCGGTGCTAATAATAATAATAATAAGCACTGTACAGGTGGATGAGGAGGTGGGAAATATATTGATTGATTAAGATTAGGCCTACTGTCGTTTAATTATTATTTTAACTTTTTATTTTGTTAGATTTTGGTGATTGTCGTGGAGCCTCTAGGAACAGCTTACGGACCCCGGGGGTCCACAGCCCACCTTTTTGGAGCTAGACTGCCGATGACGGGGAGATATAGGTTCGACTCTCAGTCCGGTGGTTACACAACCTCTAAATATAACCTTCCTAGACCTTAAAACCACTAACGTAATTAGCACACTAGCGTATAACCCGAACAGGTAGTAATACAGGATTAGATTTACTAATGATAAACAAATACTTGGCCTCACCACACTGTTATACTGAAACATAGCTTCAGTGGTGTTCATGAATATTATGATAAGGGTCTTAATATTTTTAGTACCAGGCCCTTTGGAACATATTACACCCCTGTATACAGTTTACTAATGTAGTCTTGCCACCATGGACCAGTGAGTGTTTATATTTCAACGTCATCCTGCCAGCATAATTTGTTTCTGCGCATGTAATAGTGTTCTAAGAGCCTCCACGGAAAGGATGTAAGATTAGTACATTCGAGCGTCCTCTAGGAAAAGGTACGTTAGTACTGGATAATGTTTCCGCGAAATGAGATACAGATTGATGTAATCCAAACATGCTATTATTATTATTATTATTATTATTATTATCATCCAGTTCTAAAATTGGGTACCTAGTGGTGAATCATTTGCTTATGAAACCACCCATGTTATCTACACTAATATTATAAATAGGAAAGATTTGATTTTTTTGTTTTTTTGTTTGTAATGGATAAACTCAAAAACTACTGGACTGATTTTAAAAATTCTTTCACCAATATAAAGCTACATTATCAGTGAGTAATATAGGATATATTTTATTTTGAAAATTTAATTTATTCCTCATAATAAATTGTCGATAGTCACTCATATTTTATGATAGAGTCTATGATGATTCTTCAATTTGTGTGTCGAAAATAATAATGCCGGGGGGGAGGGGGAGGGGGGAGGGAGGGACTCGTTGTAGATACACTTCTCTCAGAAAATATTCAACCTATGATAGCAAAATTATAAACACTTAATTAGAACTATACTATTGTAGAAGTTCATTAGAAGTATCCATATATGACTAATGGTTTGAACACAAAATATTTTTAAATTAAATCTAGTTGTTTAAACTTCTTATTTTTAAAGATGCATTATTTAACCATATCACCCTTCGCATCCTTCCCTTTTAGTTGAGCCGTTAAATAACTCATATTTACTAAAACAAATCAAATGTTAAAAATCAAACAATTGTAATTAGAATTGATGTAAAATATCTACTCCCTTCATTACTCGTTAAATTAAGTATTAATGGCACTTATTCCAATTATATTAATAAGAAAGAGACATATTTTGAAAAAACTTTGTTACAGCGTGTCTATATTATGTTCTTTCTTTAGTTTTTATTTTTACAATTTCCTTGATTATTTTTTTTTACCCCTGACATCAAACAATTTGTGGTTTTCACTTGTTCATCTTATAAACTTCAGAAAAATTTGTGCTGCATTGTTTTTACTTTTTTTTTTATCACACTTCCTCTCAACTTTTTACTTTTGAAATATTAATTTTTTTTCATTTGGACGTTTACTTTTTCCTCTTAACTAATATATTTCCAGACAAAAAAAAAATCAATTCGGGAATTCCTTACTCATATTATTTGATTGTCATCATATCAAAGCTACAGAGGATTACGTCATCCGAATTAAATAAAAAAAAAGAAGAGTAACGTGGATTTTTCAGAAGACACTGATAATACAATTACATTACAAACTAACATTTCCTTAACAACTATACATATTACCCAATTCGATGGTCACGTGGTCTAAAGCGCTACTTTTGAAGTACACTAAAGTTCCGATTACGAGGAGATCAAGGTTAAAATTTTGGTCAGGTGTAGGGCCTACCTGAGGCTGGTTTTTCCAAAATTGTTTCCCACTCTCTTTGCACGCAAATGCGGGTAAACTTCTTCTAAACATAGCCTTCCTGATCCCTAAAACCAGTAATGTTAGTAGTATATAGTTCGTGATATCAAAACATATCTTTCAAAACTTCACCATTTGATGGGTAGACTTCACACGTAACTGAAAATTTTTAATTTAAAACAAAACCAGTTGGATCAACGGATAGACGGGGCACGAATAACCGAGAGTTTACTGTAACCCATTTTGATGTGATTATGGTAATAAGGAATTACCGCGATTACTATAAACGTTTGTGTCGGTCTTGCATGGCTCGGCTCATTTGGTACGTATTGACACCGAAGGGCTTTAGGGTGTTGGTAATGAAGGTCTTGTCGCTGACGAACAGTCGGTGTGGAGGAGACCCGATCGTGAAACGAGAAGGGAGGGACGAGGAAGATTAATATGAAGCAGGAGATTACCTGGGAGAACATCAACAAGAAAGGAGCTAGGAACACGCATGTGAGGTACGATACATGCCTGGAAGGATATAAACAGGGACACAAATGGGGAGCATACATTTGAAGCAGGATATATCTGGAGGGTATACGAGTAAATAGCGGCGTAAATGGTAACACACATGTGAAGCAGATTATAATTATCTGGAGGGTATAAACAGGGGTAGAAATGGGAACACATGTATGAAGCTTGGTATGTAATTGTAGGAGAGATACTGTATAAGAACTGGGAGCACATGTGAAGCAGGAAATATACTTGGAGGATAAATACTGCAGAATAACAAAGAACACATTTGAAGTAAGAAATGTAGTTGGAGAATAATTACCGTAGAAAACTAAGAACACATTTGGACCAGAAAATGTAGTTGGAGGATAAATACCGTAGAAAAACTAAGAACACATTTGAACCAGAAAATGTAGTTGGAGGATAAATACCGTAGAAAAACTAAGAACACATTTGAACCAGAAAATGTAGTTGGAGGATAAACGCCGTAGAAAACTAAGAACACATTTGAACCAGAAAATGTAGTTGGAGGATAAATACCGTAGAATATCTAAGAATACAAATGAAACAGGAAATATATTTGGCGGACATTATGGAAGAGAACCAAGAACATATAAAGATATTAAACATGTTTAACTGAAAACAAGAACATTTTCATCGCATCTAACGTTATTTTATTGCAGACCAAATTTGTTGCTACAGCGACGATATTCTACTTGATATTTTCTTACTACAACTTATTTAATAAACCAGTTTTAACTACAAATCTAACATAAACATGATTGTTTGAAATTTAATATAAAAATGTAGGCGATCACTTGTTTTTTTTATTGTTTTTTTTTTGTGTTCATTGCTTCAAACCCACCTCGGTGGCGTAGTTGGCTAACGCGCTTGTCGTGTTGAGCTCAACCGCTGAGGACGGGGAGATCGAGGATCGAATCTCGGTCGGATGAACTGGGGGTGGTTTTTCCCAAATGGTTTTCCACTCTCCCTCCACGCAAATGCGAGTTCACTTCCTCTAATTCAACCTTCCCAATTCCTAATACATTAGAGTAATTAGTACTTAAAGCGTATAACCCTAACGGGTAGTAAGACGCGGTGCTAATTATTATTATTATTATTATTATTATTAATTGC
The DNA here is from genome assembly GCA_902151425.1 of Timema shepardi. NCBI lineage: Eukaryota > Metazoa > Arthropoda > Insecta > Phasmatodea > Timematidae > Timema > Timema shepardi. The sequence goes on along the minus strand of CABFVX010000267.1, from coordinate 5,813 downwards.
TTCAATATTGCGTGTGATAAGTTTATTTCTCTCTCGTCTATAACCTCCTTGGAACCTCCCTACCAACCAACCCTCTATTTGACGCAGGATTCAGAACGTTCGGGGGGTGAGACTTTTCACAGGATAAAAGCCTGCTTGATGGTGGACCACAAAACCCTTTATCTGCCTGCCAGCTCCCCTAAAACCACGTGTACCTCGGGATCAGTCCACGTGTATCGCGCGCATTGGTAAGCCGAGCTGTCATCAGACGTCTACTGGGATAGAAAAGGTGCCAAGTCAACGGATAAAATACACGTCACCTATTTCGTTAGAAAAAGAAAATGGTACGGTGCAATGAACAGGCTTTCTTCTTGTTGTTTTTTTTGCTAAATAAAAATAAACTATTTTTTAGCTCCATTTCTTACTACCCTTTTGTGTTATGCAGTAATTACGTAATTGGTTTTAGGGATTAGGAAGTATATATTTATAGGATGTTATTGCATTTGCGTGGAGGGAGAAGGGAAACTATTTTTTTATAAATACCCTTAGTATACCTAACTGAGATTCAAATGTCAATTTCCCAGTAATTAACAGTCTAGTCTAGTGCGAGAGTAGCGCGTTAGACTATGCGGCCACCGAAGCGAGTGAGATTGCTTATTTCAGGATAAGAAGTGAATAACTGGATCCAGCATTGTTGTATTTATTTTCAGCTGTTCATTCAAATGAGTGTTTGTTATCTCAAGCACGTCTCTGACTTGAACTAAATGCGAAAATGTTGATTCACAACATTAGGTTGAACCGAAATAATACAGCATCTTTCGAGCATGTTATCTCATTTTTGAATAATTATCAATAGCTTTCAGTATGTTTTCTTCTGAAAATGCAATCAACTTTATTTGTAAATTTTCATGTACACTAGGAGAATCAACCAGATGTTGGTTGGAAACCCAGTTTTAGTGTGAGATCATGTTTCTCAAAAATGTTAAGATATAGGTGAGAAAAGCCCAGTTTTTTTTAAAGATTTATAGCTAAACATTTTTTAAGAAGAAAAAACCTTCAGTAGAAACATAAGAGTTTAATTTTCTTCACATGGTGATATAAACAGTTGTTGAATATCTATCATGAGCATAGCGGCATTAGATGACAAACTTTTTAAATGAAGAAAAAAAGGCTGTCATTTAACTCCAGGATATCCTTAATAGATATTTAACAACTGTTGAGGTCACCATGTGGATAAAATTAAACTCTGTTTATATTAAATCAATACTACATTTATTTAAAAAAATATTTGACATAAACTCAGGAAAACGTTCAGCTGAGTTTACTAGTTTAGTAAGAACCGCTAAAAAAAATCATCTTCTCCCTAAATTTTTAAATAATACGCCACATTTCATATATTGATTGCAAACATTTAGCTGTTTTTTTACATTAAGTCGTATAAAAATGCAGCATTATTTTTTACAAAAATCCTATTTAGAAAATTCACAAAGTTTATTTTGATCCACTTAAAAGCTAGTAACTGGTATGCGTAATGCTAGAATTTTTTCTAAAACTCGTTCCTGTGACAACCAGCATACTTTATATTGATAAGGAATATCCATATTTTAAGTTTGTTCGTGAGTTTGAAGCGTATTTCGAAACTGGCGATATCGTGAATAGTTTGCTCGAATGTTGTCAACAATATTCAAAACTTTACTTAATGTGTCCTTTTAAAAGCGTATATTTGGCACAAAGAAAAAGATACTGTTGATGTGATATAGAAGGAAATTAAATAATGTTAGCAGAACTTTGTATTTCTTTCTGTAACAATACAACAAATCCTTCATATTTTCCTCTCATAGAAACGGCACTATGTGTACATCCTCATAATCAAAATCATAATAATAATAATAATAATAATAATCATTTACGATTTCCTTCCACTGACAGGGTAAGTCTCGAACATAAGCCTCCTCATTTTCTTCTGTCCTCCCAACACCTTTCTTCCTCCCCCTTGACCAACTCCTCTCCTCTCCATACTCCTCCACACTCCCATTATCCACCTGTCCCTAGGTCTTCCTCTTAGCCTCTTACCCGCCACCTCCATTTCGTGCATCTCTATGGATTCCTTCCCTCTTCCATCCTCTCCACATGTCCATACCACCTCAATCTCACCTTCTCTATCCTATCCTACAAGGGGGGGGGGAGGGGAGTGTACTCCTTCACTCTCTCTGTAAATAAACTTATTAAATTACACATATTCTGCTTTGTTTCCTGAATTTTATCTTTAAAGGCATTTTAAGAACGTAAATTCCACGTGTTTTCTTTAAGAGAGTTACCAAAGCTATTAGTAACTCATAATATTAAAAAATCTGCGGTTATAACGCGAATAAAAAAATATAACTTTTGCTAAGTCAGTTATATCAGTGGACTCATTCAGGTCAGTCAAAAAATAATTATCTACATTTTGATAAATATTTATAAGTTGTTCAGATATTGACAGCTAGTTAATGTTGTCGTTCTTTTGTGTTGCTAACTTTATTTGAGTCCAGACATGCTTAAACTACAGCAAAGCACTGTTTTATGATTTCTACATCATTGTTTGGCTTACCTTCTCTCCCAAGTATATATTCTACTTTGTAAGTTGATTCGGTAATTTAATTACTTCGTCCCACCTTCCACATGAGATAATTGTTTTATTCAAGTCTTATGTTCAAAAGTATAGATTTTCCTGGTTCTCCTTCAAATGTTGTAAATGTATGGAACTTATGGATACCATAATTCTGATGCGCGGTGAATCTCTTCTCTGTTGAAATAACTTTATCACAAAATAAAAACAACATTTTATATTTGAACTTAAATTGCGTAATACTGCAGCTACTATTCTTCAATGAATACGTTATTATTCACCTAAAGTATTTTTTTTTTCGTTTTATTTAACATTTTAAGCTATCAAATAAAATTTACAATAACAAGTAGAAGTATTAAATTTAAAAAATTCTACTCGTTCAGCTAGTTATAAAAGATAATACATACAGCGGGATCAAAACAGCAACACACAGGTCCGAAATTAGACCGAAGTTTTCGAATGAAACTGTCGTTACATCCAGCGCTCGTAGTGATCTCTAGTGACAAATTAATAAAATGATAGTGCACCAGCCATAAATAGATGGATAGCAATATCTTTTAGATGGTTACTTTTTTAATATCTACTATTAGGTACTATCCGACACTTTAGCTCAGTCGGTAGCCTGTCTGCCTATTGAGCGAAGGGTCTCGGGTTTGATTCCCGGCATGGCCAAAACATTTATCATTGGTGAAATGTGTGTTCACCCTTTCACATTGATAAATTAACGTCCAAGGACTGGATGTTGTGCCTGTCCTAGTATTAAGTTAGATTATAAGGGATATGTAGCTACGACAGGCTTAGCAAGCCGGCAGTGGAAAATATATGGTTTGAATAAAAAAACTTCCATAGGCTCGAAACAGTAATGAATGTTATATTATTATTATTATTATTATTAGCACCGCGTCTTACCACCCGTTCGGGTTATACGCATAGTACTAATCACGCTAATGGATTAGGAATTGGGGAGGTTGAATTTAGAGTAAGTGATCCCACATTTGAATGGAGGGAGAGTGGAAAAACATTTAGGAAAACCCACCCCCAGTTCATCGGACCAAGATTCGAACTTAAACCTCTCCGTCCTCGGCAGTCTATCTCCACGCGACTAGCGAGTTAGCCAATTACGCCACCGAAGCGGTTAAGAGCTTAGTAAAAAAGGTTTAATAAATCATTTAAACTTATAGCCTCTATGTTTTGGATCGAATAACGGCCTGGGTCCACTTGGGTGGGTTGATGGGGAGAGGGTATGTTGAGGGTGTATATACTCAGCAGTTAATATCCAGAATGTTAAAGGTTCCAATATTTTTTGCTTTAAAATTTATAGGAGTTTCCCTCACTGAATTAGCAAAACAATAATATATATGTTGTCATTAGTTTTCTTTAATCAATAGAATGTTATTTCTAATAAATCGCCTGCCAACAGTGATGGATCTGATGACAAAAAAAAGGATATTAAGCTAAACTTGGATGTTCGTGACTATATGGAATTATTTATGTTTCTTCCTTTCATCTTTGACAACACAAACATTGTACACTCCGTTTAGCCTGAAAGGTAATGTGCTTACTTTACTTGCTTCTACATGATAAACATTTCCAAATAGATTTTTGATTGGACAATTTAGGTAAGAAAAAATTCCATATAATTGGATCCCAAGGGGAGTGGAACTATTCGTAAAGGCTCTGATTATGATATTGAAGGATGAACATATATGATCTACAGTAGTCCGGGATTCAACCACCAGGCGCTATATCAGCTTCATGGGTGTGACAAAAGAACCATTGGTATTGCTTTAGTGGAAATAATTTAATAATGTTTCTGTTGGCAACGTCCTTTGGATAAATTAAACTGAAGAATAAATTGCTAAAGCTTGGGACATCTCGATTACATTCGTAACTTCTAAACAGTTAAAAGATTTGACAAAAAATACAATAAATGACAATTTTCGTAAAAAAAATGTTGTGCCATAACTATAGTTCGTCTATGGAAAAGTTTATAAACTATGCTATAATATAACTTATAAATGAGGGGTATAGTATATTTTTTTAATCAAGTCTTACCACTTTTTCGGGCTCTACACATATATGATAATTACTCTAATGGAGTAGGGATGAAGAAAGAGGCATTTTAAAATAAATTTGAATTTTCGATTTTGAATAGCTACAATATCTATCAACTACGTCTATTACTTCAAGGTATAGTTAATAATTATTAAGTTTGTCTCTGTAGCCCATATTTATTGGTTAGAAGATTAACAGAATTTCTAAATAAAATAAATCAATTTGATTAAATCGGATTAAGAAATTCTCGAAGTATTCCTTTGGGACATAATTAATAGTTGACGATATTGTTCCTGAATACAATATTAATAGGTCCAGTGGTGCTTACCATTATTTTATAAAAAGTTGGATAAGCCAATTTGTCGTTCAAATGATAACACGCAGCTCTCCTTTCTGAAATGATTAAACTTATAAAACTTGTATATGATAAATATCACGATCATTTATTTCCTGCATTTCATTTTAACAGGGCCAATGTTGTCAATAATAATAAATATTGTTATAAAATATTGATCTTATGAGAAGGCCTACTGTTTAAGAGATTTAAAATATAAAGAATAAACTACTTTGTAGTTCCTAAGAACTTAAAAACTCCAATTTTCTTACGAATGTATTGCACATATCTGACAGTTAGAAAATGTTACTACTTTCTAACTTCACGTATTCATATATTGTTAGGTCATGTTACATTTAGCTGTCCTTTTAATATATAATCTGAATACCCATAAAATAATATTACGATATTAAAATGTTAATAGCAGGGGTCAGTTTTTCATTAACCAAAGAATGCCAAAAATGACCAATAAAGTCACACAAAACATTTGAAAATACTTTAAATTCATAAAAACTATTATCAAAAAATGTGAACATAGCTCGCAATGAATGCATAAAAATAAACCAAACCTCCACTTAACAAATGTAAACTGGAATTTATAAAATTAAATATGTGCATTGTGCATATTTGTAATGCATGTTTATTTATTAATGTTTTTTAGTGGCTTATAATTGGATTATTTATGTATATATAAAATATATATTTATATAAAATATATATTTATATATATTATATAAAATACATATTTATATATCTTGTATATAAAATTCTCGTGTCACAATGTTCGTTCCCGTACTCCTCCGAAACGGCTTGACCGATTCTCATGAAATTTTGTGA
>CABFVX010000266.1:323360-351443 GCA_902151425.1 Timema shepardi | reverse complement strand
GATCCGCTAAGATAAAGGCTCGGGCGCACCTACAGTTAATAAGACGTACTAAGTCAAACATGAATCCCCCTAGAAAGTTACTATTACCAAACCGTGGTTCACCCACGGCAAATCAAATTAAAGTCCCCATTCATAAACATAAAAAGAAGCGCCAAACAGTAATTTAGAATAATATTCCTCACATATTTAAAGCCAAAGAGAATTTTGATGAATATCCCCAAATATTTGTTATAACCCAGCGCCCTCATCTGGTAAGAGCCAGTGATACAAAGAGTACCATACAAAATGACACCTGCCGTTATATAGCATAAACAGGTCTTAGAAGTTCTCAGTAGAGGGGGAGAGGAGGGGAAACACATAGAACAAAAAGAAGGGTGAAGACTAGTGCTCTGGGCGTATCGCGGACATCCCAGTAATTACTAGGCCAAGCTCGAACATTCCAGGGGCGGAGGTTCGCAAAGTCAAGTTGGCAACTGGATTGTTTAGGGGTTGGGCGAGGTGCTGATTTGGTTCGCGTCTCAGTCAGTCTTCTTTATCCAAGCCACGGGAGTGGATGTGTTGTTTCGTGCATGTGCATCCCATTCGACGGAGAGAGGTCTCGATCAGACTTGGTGAGACTTGGTGAGTGTTGGTGAGCCTTGGTGAGTGAAAATCCTCCATATTACCGGGTTGCTGGCTTTAGATATTTGTTCTTTGGAACATCGTTACAACTCTATTCCCGAATGGGACCCACATAAAGTTAATATGGACTTTGAATCAGCGGCCATATCAGATCTAAAACAGGTGTTTCTTTATGTTAGTCAACGGCTGCTACTTTCACCTGAAGAAGTGTTGATGGAGAAAGGTGCATGAATTAGGTGTGACTAAAGACTACACAAAAGACAATGAAATAAGGTTCAATATTAGAATGTGTTCAGTGCTAGTGTTTCTCAAACCTAAAGTTGTTAATGAAGGATGGTTGCCGATTCATAGCTAGGCTCCTCAAAACGATAAGCTGCAATCATTCTTTGATTATTTCGTAGAACAATGGCTGGAAAATCCGCAAATATCAGTCGAGGTCTGGAGATTCTACCAAAGACCCCACAGGAAAAACAACGCGGTTGAAGGCTGGAACCGTAAAATAAACAGCTGTCTTGGTAGGCTTAGACCAAACTTGAAAAATGTCTTACTATCCCTTAAATCCTAGGTCGAAAACTGTAATCAAAGGTATTTACGCATGGAGATGAACCTGGGGGGAAATAAGAGGATAAAATGTTATATGAAACTAGATGAAAGCATTGACAGAGCTCTCAGGAAGTACGAGGAAACGAGAGATATGAAGTCATTCTTGAAGGCCATGGTGCACATACAGAGACTGAATTTACAAGCTGAGATTGATGAAGTATTTTAAAGCAAAATAATTCTCTATTAGTTAATTAGTAATTACAAAGATAAACCTTCAGAATTTGTAAATAGAACAAAAATAAAAAATAAAAAACAAAAAACTAGGTTATAATATAATATTGACAAGGGAAAAAAATATTATTTTAAACACACCGCATAAATCTGAACGTGTATAAAAGGTATAATTACATTTACAGTCCAAAGCCTAGAGAATGTGTGAAAGGTATCAAAAACATAGCAAGCCCCAATCCCCCTGAAATAAATTCAGACCACAATATTGACTCCCTTACTTAACAGGTTCATGTTTTTGCTTATTTGTATCTCTTGATTGGAATTGTTGTTGACCGCAATTGTCGCGACACCAGTAATACAAGAACCCTCCTTCTATTGTTTTAAACTTATAAACTGAGGGTTCATGTAAATCTGTTTGATACAATAATTTAAATGAGTATAGATTATATATTTATGATTTGTGTAACTAATAAATTTATGCAATAGTAAGAATTAAGTTATAAATATATTAATCTTATATTAAATATATAAAATAGTATATATATAAATAAATGTTTTATATGGATATATATATTTATATATTCTTATATATAATTTGGTAAGCCCGTTTTCGGTGATAGAAATTATGAGGACATGACCGAACATATTTTGACAAACGACCCCTCATTTTAAAGGATAGGAGTCTAGGATGTCGGGAAATATAATAGTTTTTTTACGAAAACCCGATTTTCACAAAGAGTTTTCAGTTTTTCATTATTTATTTAATCACAATGGAAACCATTATGTGCTGCATTGCTGTAAATCTCTAAATAAAATATATCTCTTTGGCTAAAAAATAATAACTCAATCTTTATTTTTATGTCCGAACAAATCACAGTTCTCTCTTCGGATGAATATTTCTCTTTGGATGAATATTTATCTTTGTATGCTGGTCATACAAATTGAGATTCCTAAACTGGGGAAACATTTATTTTTTATTGAGACGTTATTATCGTTAATTTGCATTTCAATCAATAATACTATTGAGTGTAACACGAAAATTAAAAGGTTATGTTTTTAAGTTGGTGAAAATATTGTCTACGTTTTGATTCGAACGTGATAAAATGATATTTAAATATGTTTTGATATCTATTATAATCTCAAAAACGGTAAAATGATATTGAACAATGTTTAAAAATATCCCATTTAAATATTTAAATATGAGTATATATGTTAATTTTTTTTAAATAATGGGTTTAAATGTTCATTTTAATCACATAATGGGGTTTGATGTGTAGGAACACAATACATTTACATATGTTAAACTACGTTTTCATTTTAACACATAGTTTTGAGGATATGATAGTTAAAATTAATGTTGTGTGTACCCCATCTATCTTCACACATTCTTACAAATACAGTAAGTTCAGTTATGTTTCCATGATGATAATTAATTTGGAGGGAATTATATTTCAAATTACCGTAATATTTTGTTTAGGATACCACATCTATATTTTCACATTCCCTCTTTCTGACCATCTCCCACGCTCTCACACACTCTCTCACTCACCCTCTCATCTCACACACGCATACACACACACAAACACACACTCTATAACACACTCTCTCGTATAATTTTCTCTCATGCTTTCTCTCCCACATTCTCCACAATACAATGTCTCTCACATTATCTTTATTGTACTCTCTCTCTTTCTTATGCTATCTTTCACTTTCTCTTTCACAAACAATCTCTCTCTCTCTCAAACTCCCTCTCTCTCAAACTCTATCTATATCATTCTTATTCTTCTCTATCTCAATCTCACTCTCTCTATCTCAAAATCAATCACTCTTTCAAACGCACTCTTTCTCAAACTATCTTTCTCTCAAACGCACTTTATCAATTTTTATCTCTTAAACTCTATCTCTAACTCTCTCACTCTAATTATATCTCTCTAAGCTAATCTCTCCCTCTCTAACATTTTATCTCAAACCCTCACATTTTCACTCTCTTTCTCACAATATCTCTCCCAAAATTTATATTCTCTCTGTCTCAAATATACACACTCTCTGACACACTTTATCACACATTCTCCCGCACATATTATCTTTATCTCTCACACCCTCACATTTTCTCACACACACTCTATCACACACACTTTCTTTCCTAACACACACAATCATTTCTTCTTTTCCCAGTATTTATCTCTCTAACACATACACATACTCTCACTATCACTACCCCACACTAACTCGATCTCTCTCAATTGCTCATTATCAATCTATTAAACACACTTTCTCACACGTCACACTCATTTTCCCACAATCACACTTACTTTCTCACACTCACACTCTTATTTTTACACTCACCCACATTATCACACACCCAAACACCACTGTAATTTTCACTATCCCATTTTATCACTCTCTATCATATATTTATATCTTATATATAATTTGATAAACCCATTTACAATGGTTGAAATTACTAGAAAACAGTATAACCCATTTTGAACAACGAACACTCATTTTAAAGGTTGGGCATCCAGAATGGTGGTAAAAATAGTGTCCTAAAACTAAAGCTCAATTTTCTTAGTGAATTTTTTTATCTTTTCCTTCCTATCCCTGTCTTGAGCTAGTTCTATCAAGTCCACCTCATTATATCCTATCTCTTTCAGGTCAGTTTAGCTTAAACTAAATAATTAAAAGCTTGCCGCATGCCAGGTTGGAACCATTATTATAATTTCAATAGAAATCTGTAACAGTTGTGGACATTTTAATTTGTAGTTTAAGAGTCACTCGTTCAAGGAGGAACACAACATTTCAAACTGGAGTGGTCACGTGACAATTCAGAAACAATTTTTTGTTTAGTTATTCTTGAACATAAATTTTATACAGAATGAGATTTTTTTTCATTCCAAGTAATGTTACTGTACCTGACCTCACAAAATTGTCACTCTCTCATCTTACAGCTCAAAATTATTTGGTGAACCAAAGTTAAAATAGCGGAAGATTGAATGAATTATTTAGAGAGAATAGGAATTTAAGAATTTGAAAATGAATTTAAAAGTGTGTCACATATGTTTCGTGAACATGAGAAGACTTTTGGGTTAAGTGAATATTACATAGTCAACTGTTCAGACTGAATAAACAATGTGCTATAAATATAATAGAAAGTTTTAAGAAGTTATAAAGAAGCCAACTCATGCATCTGCTGGGGATTTTCTTTCTATAAATAATAAATACATGCACTAAACCTTTAACTCGAATAAACGTAACAACAATGGTAGAAATGTGTGATCATTAAAATGTAAAGTATAACCCAGATCACAATATTACACACCGGAAGCACGGAATTCTGTGCTAGAGGGCACGATTATAGGAAGGTATACGTCTAAACACCAATTGAGAGATTTTAAATCCAAAGATAGCTACTTGACGGAATGAAATTACGGGTTTGAGTAGACCATGGGGGGATTCGCTGTTGAGAGATAATATCGAAACATCTCATGGATTAACTTTCTGATCTAAGCTGGAAGTGTAGGGGACGCTAAAAAAGGTCAATGTTTGTACAGTTTTATTTATATACTAAAATGCTTTAGATCAAAATAAATAAAATAATTCTTCAGTAGATACATAGGCCCTATAGAGTTTAATTTTCTTAACATGGTGATATCAACAGTAATACTTGAATATCGGTCAAGGGTGTCCTGTAATTTAATGAAAACCTTTTCTCTTAATTTAAAAAGTTTCTCATCTAATGTGGCTATACTTATGACAGATATTCAACAGCTGTTGATATCACCTTGTGAAGAAAATTAAACTCAGTCTCCACTAGAAGAAATAATAGTAATAATAGTAATAATAATGATGATTTTATATATATATATTGCTAACAAAAAATTGTTCGCTATGAATACGGCCAAACACTTAACTTTTATAGCTTCTCCTTAAATCCCGCATTAATAATTGAGATTCAAATAGCACTTTCCGATTATAAGAAACATATAACCTGTGTACAGGTGTGAGCCTATTCAAAAATGATTGATTATTTCAGTCACCTCGGCTTGGGATCAAACTAGGCTTTTAGGTGTATCTCTTAAGCTCACCTCAATGGTCGAATGGGCATAAGGCGTTAGGGTACGGCCAGACTGAGCGGGCAACTAAAAAATAAAATCTAACATATTGGTTGTAATAATAGGTGGCCAGACTGAAGCGAGCGCTTGAAAGATAAAACTAGTTATATTTTTCAAGCGCGCGCGCTCGAGCCGGTACAGTATGTTGGTTCATTGAGTACTAGGAAAACTTCTCTATTTGAATTTAAATATATATATATATATATATAGTTAGGTTTAGCACACTTGCTACTGACGGCCTAATTTAATTGGTAAGATCATATAATATATGATATATCAGAAATATGTAAAACTGATGTGTAAAAATACTTCAATAGTATAGTCAAATTAGTAATCAAATTACAAATAAGAATCGCCAATAGCACGGAGAGAGGATGGGAAAACCACAACATTATTATTATTATTATTATTAGCACCGCGTCTTACTACCCGTTCGGGTTATACGCACTTACGCTAATGTGTAATGATAGGGTGATTGTGAGAGGAAATGAAGCACCTACAGTTTAACGTGGAATCCGAACCACGGTGGAGGCCTGGCATTCCTCACATTCACAAGATGTCTTGTCAGAGGTGAAGGAAGGGTTTGGTTATCAGATAAATCTTTGCCGGGACCAAGGATTGAACCCCGGCCGCCCGCATAGAAGTCTGACACCTTACCCCTTGACCGCCAGATCACCTGAAACCACAACAATAAATCCCTTGTCAAAAACTACCCTCAGTTCACTGAGCAAAGATTCGAACCTTTGCCTCCTCATCAACAACTATCGAGAGATATCTGCTAATCACGCCCTCACTCACTCGTCAGTTTGGCCGAACCCTTACTATCGTGTTAGATTGGCCTGCTGATGTTGGAGGTATCGGGGCTCAAATCCCGGTAGGGTATACTGAGGGTAGTTTTTTATTAAATGGTTTCCCACTTTCCTTCCAAGCCCATGCAGGTAGATTATCTCTAAATGGCTTCCTTATTTCTTTATCCCAGCATCATTATAATGATTATCATTCACGCGTATAGCCTGAACAGGTAGTAAGACACGGTGATAAAAAAAACTCTCTTAACTACTTGGTCACGTGCACGTATTAGCTGTCATGTTAACTGCCCCAGTTGCCTGTCTAAATGAATTAAAGATTGGAGGCAAATAATACTGTTATCTTAATGGTTTTATTAGTCGATACAGCATTCACTCAATACATAACGTGTGGTACATTCCTCACGTGACAAGCTAAAGGGGCTTCCTTTGTAGTACCACCATGAAAGGAACCCGGAACTTCATATATCAGGCTGGTACTGTACCATTCACTACACCAACATAACATTAATAACCCACAAACATAATAATTCAATTTAAAGATTAATTTATTCACAAGTTTAAATCATGTTATTTATTAAGAAGAAAAAGAAGAACCGAATTAACTAATAATATCCACACGGAAGGTCCCGCGTAATATCCAGGCATCAGTAACAATTTTTATTAGCAGCAGTTTAATCCATCTTATTTAAGAGTCAGAGATAATTTATTTTTTTATTTTTTAACACCACGTATTACTACCCATTCGAGCTATACGCCTATCTACTAATTACCCTAATGAGCTAGGGATTAAGAAGGCTTAATTTAGAGGAAATTTACCCGCATTTGAGTTTAGGAAAAGTGGAAAAACCATTTAGGAATACCACACTCAGTGCACCCGACTGGAGTCAAACCTCTATCTCCCCGGCTTCGGCAGACTAGTCCAACCCGAGAGTAGCGCGTTATACCACGTGGCCATCGAAGCGGGTATGGATAATAGGTCAAAGTGAAAGAAAGGAATTTTAAGGTATCATTGAAGCAAATTTTTAGCTACTATCTATGTGAATAATTTAATTTTGTATTTTATTATCTTATGCATAAATAACCAGGAGGGACTTTGACGTCCAGGTTTGGACGCCTTAAGTTTATTATCCACTCTGGTGGCATAGAAGTTGTTTACACGACGTATCCGCAATTAGATGATGTGATGACGGTTAATGTGGTGTTATGAGGCCGGGGTAAGTCTTAACCTAACTTAAGCTTAATTTACAATCATCTAGTGACCGTTGGGCTTATTCCCCTTAAAGGAAAAATACCCGATGTACCAGCCGGGAATAGAACTCATGACCCCTAGGCTTGTAGCCAGGTGCACTGATCACTACACCAAGGGGCGGGATGATTATTTACTTATGACTTAAGAAAGTGGAAGGAAGAATTTAGAGGAAATGTATTCGCGTTTGTGTAGAGGCATAGTGCAGAGCATTTAGTTAAGTTTAACTTCAGAACACCTAGACAAGATTCGAATTTATGTATCCCAATCACCGGAAAACAAGATTGTACGACTGTGATTTCCAACCTCTTTAAAATAATAGTACACTGAACAAGTCGCTTTATTGTCAAGGCACGTCATTAATTTTTAAGAAGAGATTCCATCATTAAAAAAACCAGTGCTATGATTGTGTTTAAGAGTTCAATAGTTACAATTTTAATAGTTGTTCTATTTTTTTAAATAATGTTAATAGTGGATTTTAAAATATTTATTCTACTATTAAAATTTGTTCTCGCATCTTTTTTAATTTTCACCAAACACCCGTAGCACACTTGATGATTCCTTGCGACATCAATGTGCCGCGCTACACCGGTTGAAAAGCGCTGCTGTACGAGTTTGTAGGTCTTAAAAATGTTAAAGTTGTGTTTAATGCCACAAGTCCAACTCACCGTTTGAGCTATTCGAACTTATATCCCCACTAATCCAAACCCACTTCAGTGGCGTAGTTAGCTAAGGCGCTAGTTTCGTGTTGAGTTAGACTGCCGAGAGTGGGGAAATCAAGGATCGAATATTTGTTGGATAAACTGGGGGTGGTTTTCCCTAAACCATTTTCCACTCTCCCTCTACGCCAATGCGGGTTCACCTCCTCTGTATTCAACCTTTACAATTCCTATCCCAGTAGCGTAATTAGTACTCAAGCGTACACGCCGAACGGGTAGAAAGACACAGTGGTAAATAATTTTAGAAAAAAACTAATCCAAGCCCAAATGGTCTGAGAAGAGTAACTTTTAGGGAAACATATCAGTGTTCGTAATGAGAGGTGTGACCTGGCGGTCTAGGGGTAAGGTGTCGGACTTCTATGTTGGAGGTCCGGGGTTCAATCCTCGGTCCCGGCACAGATTTATCTGTTTACCAAACTCTTCCTTCACCTGTGAGAAGACGTGTATTAATTACAACTTGTGAATGTGTGGAAAGCCAGGACTCCACTGTAGTTCGGTTCCCACGTTAAACTGTAGGTCCTCCGTTTCATCTCACAATCACCCTACCATTACACATTAGTGTAAGTGCGTAAAACCGAGCGGATAGTAAGACGCGGTGCTAATAATAATAATACGTAATGAGAGAAAAAGAAAAAAAAATCACTAATAGTCAAAAACGCACCAAGTGCACACAGTTGGATCTTTCTCTTCAACCTCCCGATTCAATGTAGACATATCCATCACTCTCCTGGTGTTTCTAGTCAAATAATAGAATATAGCTTGCCTTTACTTGAGAGACCGGTGTTTAGTTCCATCCAATTAAAATAAAGATTACCTCCACAGCCAAGGTTTTATACTTTTTCCTAGGAGTATCGGTTTTGTCTGTGCCTCATAGTTATCCTTATATTTTGAAACACGTTGAAAGAAAAGAGTCCTTAAATATATACAAACTAACATGGATGTAAACAACCCAATTTTATTAGGAATAGTCTTATCTGACAAGAAGGAAAGCTATTAAACATACTTTTACGTATGAATTAGTCAATTTGTGTGATCAGCGGCAGTCACATTTTATAGATATCATCACTATCTATAAAATATATTATATTGTAAAATATCATCACTGACAGCAAAAAAATAGTTTATTATTCTAAAATTCTATTTTTATAAACATTTAGCTTATGGGATTTTAGTTAACTCAATTAAAGATAGTAGTGCATTAGACCACATACGCTTGAATGGTTGCATTGTATAAGGAATTTCTCTGGCAATTGATTAAACTACCCATGACGGGTATATCGGCGTTTAAATCTCGGTTGGATGTATTAAGGATGATTTTTTCATAAATTGTTACCCACTATCCTTCCACTCAAAGTCGGTTCCACTTCCTCTAAATTCAACCTTATTCATCCCTAAGACATTAGCGTAATTAGTTCATATGAGTATCCTACCGATCACTGGTATCTTCCCATGTTCCCTCCTCTCTTCCTCTGTGGATGACTGGATCTCAGCAATTGGACGTTTCAGAGTTTCTCAGGAACCAGTCAAGTGATCATCGGTTAAAGCTCATTCCTCTAGTCACTCTCGTGCACCACAGGGGCCTACAGAGCACAGCAAGGAAAGGTCGACGCAACGGATGCTAATAGAACTAGATCCAACTTTAGAACAACCAACAACATCCTAGAGATTGGACTAGAACAAACAACCTGAGTTTATTGACAGAGGACCAAAGTGGAGCGTTGACCGATTCCTCGCACCTGCGCACTGGGAAGCGCTAATTGATCCGCACCTGTTCTGTATTTACCTTACCCTCTACCCCCAACTCCTTTGCACCCCAACCGCAGCTGATAAAATGGTCTCTGAAGTGCTACACTGGATATCATCTATGAGTAAACAGCTTGGCCTACTATTGAGAAACAGGTTTATCCTCTTATTTTTGTGTGACCAATATTTTTCTTAAATTTAAGAAAAGTTTCTCAGTGATGTTTCATTGATGTTGTCAGTAGGTCCTTATTACCACAGAACATCACCTTTCGACAAAGCTAAAAGCGAGGAAAGTGGGTCATGTTGAGCTAAACCATCGAGGACGGGGGAGCTCGAGGTTAGAATCACAGTCGGGTGAACTGAGGGTAGTTTTTCACTCTATTTTTACGCAAATGTGGATTCAACCTTCCCAATTCCTAATCGGGTTCGACTCGCGGTTCTGCTTCTTCTTTCAATCTGTTGTAATATGGTTGGTTTGGTTGAAGTGTACATAGAGAAGAGCCAGCCTCATAAAGATTGTTAACTGTCTAAAAAGAGTACATAGTGATAGATGCCCGCCTCGGTGACGCAGTTGGCTAACGTTGCAGTTATGTGTTGAGCTAGACTACCGAGGACAGGAGAGATCGATGTTATAATCTCGGTCGGGTGAACTGGAGTAATTTTTTTCACTCTGCCCTCCCCCCTGTCCCACCCCCGCAAAATGCGGGAGCAACCTTCGCAATTCCTAGTCCATTAGCGTAAATAGTACTTAAGCATATTATAACCCAGACGGTTAGTAAGACGCGGTGCTAAAAGAGTAATATAAATCAAACTGGCCTACACCAGAGGGCAAAGTTGTAATCAATGCTTCAGTGGCCACGTGGTCTAACGCTCTACTCTCGTATTAGGCTATAGACTGCTGATGACGGGAAGATTGAGTTTCGAATTTTGGCCGGGTGTACTGAGGGAGGCAGTTTGAGCTCATACCTGCACTTGGAAGGTTTTGTTTTGACTATTTTGTTTATGATTTCACCTTCTCATAGTTAAATAAGTACAGTAACACTATTATTTCATACATTGGTGGTCACGTGGCTAAAAGTCGTCAGACGACTCTTTCTAGATTAACTTGATGGGGAAATAAGTGTAGTAAAGCCCGAACCGGTAATAAAAAAAATATGTGGAAAAACAACTGTTTATATGTAGATTCCAATTGGTATACAAAGAAACTTTTAGAAAATACAAACTTTTTTTCACCAATATTTATAAAATAATACCACAATATCGGTGATATTTTATAGGTACTAATAGTATGTCAAAATAGGTTGCTGTAGATAACTTGTCTTGACGTATTAATTCGTGAAATGAGATCTAGTGGCTTTTCTAGTTGTTCCTATGAAAATGGGACTTTAGTTCGGTGATAAAGTGTTCAGCTGTCATGTTTATATCTAGGATACGGTTCAAATATCGTTGGGGTGCAGTGGGAATAAATCTCAATATTGAGATTTTCAATCTTGTTTTCTTTCTTGCGTGCCGGGCCACCCATCTGGACTATCTGCATATTTATATTAATGGAAAAGGAATCTATAATAATAAAAGGAAGTGTTTGTATGTGTGTGTGTTTTTTTTTTGCGTGATGACCATCCAAATCTACGGCACGCAGAGATCTGAAATTTTTAACATAGGTGTAAGGGGAGGGGATCCAAATGCACCTCGAAGCCGTATTTTTAATTATCTTTTTAATTAGGCTATTTTTTTTAACACAATACCACAGTGGGTCACGGGCAAAGCCGTGTGGGATTGCTAGTCATGAAAATTTAAAAGGCAAGTGTGCCCTCATTTGCGTGAAGGTAGATAATGAAACCATTTGAAAAAAAAAACCATCCGACTATATTTGAACCCCATCACTGACAAAAAAAAAGGACTAGGTCCTTGTGTAACGATGTTCCAAACGCCAACAACATCTAATACCAACCACCCTGTAATATGGAGCTTCAACACTCACTAAGTTTGGCGTACCTCCTCTCCGTCAGATGGGACGCTGACACACACACCAGCAAGACGTCCACTCCCGCAGCTTGAACAAGTTAGACTGAAGCGAAGCCCTAGTCAACAACTCGCTCGTCATCGATGCTCGGCCAATATGAAACTAAAACTCAACTTGAACAAGGGTATTTCCTGTTCCGGCCCGAGGATGTTCTATAATCTCTGAGAAAGCGCTCGAATGTCCGCTAAGCTTCCAGAGCACTAGTCGTCTCCCTTCCTTTTGTTCTATGTATCTACCCTCCTCCCCCCTCTTTTGAGAATACGTCAGGACTGTTTTTTACTATAAAAAGGCTAATGTGGGTTGAAGCGACACTCATTGTACCACTGGCTTAGACAAGGTGAGGGCGCCTGTGTAATACTAATTATTGGGAAATATTCTTCAAAATTCATTTTCAGTTTAAATTATGGGGAGGGAACACGCATTCAAAATTACCTTTTGTTGTTATTAAAACTCTCTGGATGGGTTTTCTAAATTGGTTTTAAGGTGGTCAAACCGCTAATCTATTGTGTTAGTCTGCAGGTAGAAATCCTGGTTAACTTAAGTACTGCTTGGGTACTAGCGGCGCGCCCTTATCTTAAACGTTAGGTTGCCTTGACATTTTCTAGGGGTATTAGAAATTATATACTTTCGTACTAGATACGAATATTGTTTTGTATCCCATTATTTCTGGTAGGGTTTTTTACGATAAGATGGATGAGTGTTATGGCAGGTTGCGTAACTCATTCTATCCAGTTAACCTCTATTATTCTATGTTTTTCAAGTATTTGTAGGCTCTCTATTTTTGTCACATAGTGTTAGACGTCTTTTGCGTCTTTATATATTGTTAACTAAAAATCAGCCATAGTGGCTATTTGAACAATTCGCGCCTTTGTGGCGGGCCATTTAAATAATTCGCGCCTTTTTGGCGGGCTGTTTGAATTTAAATCTCACGGCTTTCAGCCCAACTATTTCCCCTGAGAGGGATGCAAATATTATAAATTTTTGTAACGACTGAGCTTATGTTTTGCCGCATGGATCATAGGCTCTTGATACATGTTTCCAGTAATTCTTTGTACCAGCTCTACCTTTGTTAATTTACCATATTGTAATAAAATATTATATTCTCTTGTGAACCCATGGTTGTTCTTTCACATGCACCCTTCCTAGTGGTGGGCGTAACACTTGGTTACCGTCACAATGGATTTTATACGTGGATTGATGGTTGAATGGTCTAGGGCGTAACTAGACGGCCGATGACAGAGTGATCGACGTTTGAAGCAAATGTGGGTACACATTCTACCCGGTCTAGAAAAATCTGGTGAACCAGCAAATAGTGGGGGTGCAGGAAGTACGACCGTTCTAACAGACATTAACTGTGCTAATGATATCGATGTTCGAATCCCGGTGTGAGCACCATCTAAATTTGTATACTTGCATCAATAGTAGCATGGTTTAAGATGTCACTAAACGGCCGATGAAAGAGTTATCAACGTTTTATTTTCTCAATACAATCAAATGCGGGTATACATTCTACCTGGTCTAGAAAAATCTGGTCGACCGGCAAAGAACCTTCGAAAATGGTGGGGTGTAGTAAGTACGACCGTTATAGCAGACATAAGCTGTGCTAAAGATATCGAGGTTCGAATCCCAGTGTTCACACCGTCTAAATGTCAGTCTCATCTAATCCTGGTGGGAGAAGCTGAAATTGAATCCCCAGCTGTGTAAACTGTAGATATTTCTCCCTCTGAAACATTTTCTTAATCATCCCTACAGCAAGTTTTGCCAGAAAGGGTACGTGTCACTCATACAGTTATGGTGGGGGAGGTCGTGGGTTCGAATCTCGCTCGGGTGAAATGGGGTGGTTTACTACTCTAATTCACTCCACGTTAACGCTTGAATATTTCTACCCTACTCCTCCGATCCATGATGGATATCTACATCCACGCATGTCAACGTACAATACCAAACAACCAATTTTAGTAGGATTTTGTGTGGGAGATAGTGGCGCCTAACTGAGGATTATATCTTACCATAAGGCTTACAAGGCCCCTGATTGTGCATAATCAGAGCTGTGTCAATGCTCTCTAGTTGCAGAAAAAAACATACCACATAGGGGTTTGCGACATTGCGATGACGAAACCGGGACAAACAATTACCACATAAGGGGTTGCGACACATTCCTTGAAGAAGGGGGGAGTGAGGGGAAGTGAAAGGGGTCTCAAAGCAGGGGGAATCCTCTCACGCTCCTCGCTACGCTGCCATCAGGAGAGCTTCGTGCCCGTGTTCCCTCTAATAACGAGGGAGGAACACCCAACTCCGTTGACTGCACACCAATAAATAAATAAAAAACTCCAACGCCTCATCCCGATTCTATGACAATAAACTCCCCCACACCAATAAAAAAAACTCGAACGACCCTCCGAATCCTAACCAGACATAAATAACCAATGAGCACAAATAAAAAAGAAATGAGTATATATAAATAACCATTGAGCATAAATAAAAAAGCAATGAGCATACATAAATAACCATTGAGCATACATAAATAACCAATGAGCCCAAATTAAACAGGTTTGGACAAGAATAGACAAGTTTGGAACACTGGAAAGGGGTCAGTAGGAGGGAAAGGGGATCAGGAGGAGTGGCGGGGGAGGGGAGGGGGAAAACCCACAGCTAATCAGAGCGCGAGGGACGTGGTCACGTGACCAAATACAACCAATCAGAGCGCTGTTCCCATACGCCGTATTAGACGACCAATGTGGGATAAAATGGAGGACCTACAGTTTAACGTAGGATCCGAACTATGGCGGAGGCCTGGCATTTCACACATTCACAAGTTGTGATTCATACACGGACAGATGATAGAACCCCGGACCCCCAGCACAGAAGTCTCACACCATACCCCTATATTATCAGGTCACCGAACATTCGCTAATTAATTTTATTTATTTTAGAGATAAATATTCTTCTGCGTAATGTATGATGTTTGTAACTGTACGCCCCTTAAGTTATTGTTTATGTAGCATGGTAAATAAATATTCCTAGGAGTAAACTATTTTAATGCTTTTTGTTTCATCTTATGACTTCTAAATACCTTTTTGTTTCTTTATTCCTATCATTTTTTCTTTTAAACGTTCTTGCAGAATTTAGAGAAAATGTACGACTTTTGCTTGGAGAGAGAGAGAGAGAGAGAGAGAGAGAGAAAAAGCGAAAAACCATTTAGGAAATAAAAACGCATCAGTACATCCAGCCGGGATTAGAATTCAAACTTCCTAATCACCCGAAAACTAGAATAAATGAACCTGATATTCAGTTCGCTTTCTCATTGGAGCGAGTCAGACGTTGCTATGATTGAATAGTTATTTTAGTTTTTATACTTTATTTAAATCATATAGGCCTACTGATATAAATATTTTAACTTTATGTTTAGAAATTACTCGTAAAATGTCTAATAATCAAATCGATAGCTATATCCTACATGAATAAATGAATAATGAAAGCGTGGTTAAATGCCGTGAAATCAAGTATCGTAAAGTAAAACGTTGGACAAGCACGATTAGGAGAAAAATGTTGAAGATAAAGAAAACAAGAAATAATAACAAAAATACATATAAATAGTTTACCAGCCAGAAATTTTATTTGCCGTGCTACGTAGACCGTAACATAGTGGAATGCAGTTACAAAACTGTGTACATTTTTGCAGAAAAACTTTTCTCTCAAAAGTAAATAGAATCGATGACTTGACAGTATGCGACCAAATATATCTGTAGCAGCACCATCGGTGGACATTGAAAAATTGAGTTCATCTACTTACTTTCTGGGAAAGAAGCATGCCAACATATAAGGTTCTTAATAGGGGTGTGCAAAGTTTCCAAACTTTGACTTGGCTTAGAAACAAATTTTGGCTTCGAAGCTTAACCAATAAAAATATTGACAGCTAAAATACCCCATTTGTGTTCAATTATAGCCATTCTGAGCAGTTTTCTACATTACAAATTAGTATTTATCTGGAAAACAATCTGAAGAGATTGAAATGAATGCTGTGATAATAGCTTTATTTGTCAGAGTAACACAGAATATTACAAACAATTGTGCAATAAAACACTTTGAAAAGTAATTTTAATGAATAAGGTAATTTAAATAAGACCAATATAATATTTTCTCAATCATAAAACTAAAAGAAAATATTCGAACTTTGATTTGGCTTCGAGGTTATTTTATATCTTTGAGTCAAGCTCGCTTTGAAATGAAAAAATGGACTTTGCACACCCCTAGCTCTTGATAAAAGAGACTTCTCGAAAAGAAGGGCAAACTCTTTATGGTAAGTCCGTGGGAAACTATACCACAATTTCCTTAAGAATAAACATATCCGGCAGCTAGAAGAAATTAATATACATGTTTATTAATTTGTCAAATCATGTAATATGCCACTGTCGATTCGATATATATTATCAATATCTAAAAAAAGAAATATTTAGTTATATGTTTTCACTACTAACGACAAAATATATATGTGTGTATTTTTTTTAAATGCTCCAAATGTCCTCTTGTAAGTAAATCAAGGCATAAATTAAGTACACGCTTAAATTATATCTTTTTACAACTAGTGATTTTTTTTACGATTTCGTTCAATCCATACTATCAAAGGTTTAATCTAATGAGCACGGATAAGGAAAGTTGTTTGGAGGAAATTCATTCGCACTAGCGTGAGTAGAATATGAGAAAACCACAGTTATACTGTATATCACATGCATACCCAGCTGACATTTAAGCTCAAACCTCTCTGCCAAAGGCAACTCATTAGATTGTGAGCCCGAAGCCTTGGTGTGTTACTAAGTGTGAATAATTTGAGGAACGAATTTTAAATAATACAAGGGAAAGTATTACGAGAAAAATGTTGTAATTATTACTAATTTATATCCATATACCATAAAACTAATTCGAAAATATTAGCTAAAAAAACTTACACTCGGTCTTTGAAACGATATATAATTTAACTTATTAAAGTAAAGATTAATTTTATAAGTCAATTGCCAATATATTTGGAAGAGCCCGAAATAATGTATTTTTATAAGGAGATGAATGAAAAATAATAATCATTATGATATAGATTTTGTCGTGTCAAGCTCATGCGGTGCAAAATAGCCTTAAAACTTAGCACGCACTGCAATTAAACACAAGCTATTTGAAACCGTCAAAAAATGTAACGTATAGCTTTCTATACAAGTTCCTGCACTAGCGATTTTTTTCAGTGACTGATTTTAAAAACATAATTTGCTATATTTGGCTAGCGGTTTGAAAACGTGAGATCTTTCCCAAAGTGCTAGTATGGCGGTGCACGCACAGCGGTTAACCACATTTGGTTCTCGATTCAGTATCGGCTGAGCGAGCACAGTGGCGAGTCGTTGTATTCAGTGATAATGTAAAGAGGTTATGTTATGTCTTCCGGCTCAAAAACGTCAGTAGACTACAATAATGTGTCTAAAAACATTATTATTGAAGTGGAAAAAGACCATCGTAATATGACAAATCGTTTTATCAATACAGAGATAGAAATATTAAGGTCCGGCTTTAGCAGGAGGTATATCAAAATGTGTGCAGGGAATGGGCAAGCCTGTTGGAGACAGAGAAGAAAAATAAGGGTACGTGATACGTTACGGTTTTATTATTGAGAGTTAATTAATTAGTTATATAGCATCGTACTGCCAATTTAAAACACCAGGTGGAGATGTAAAGTAGTCAGCAAATAAATTCCGTATTTACATGACGTCATTACTAGGATGAAGTCTAATTGGGTGTAAGTTTCGCAGTTCCGAATTTTCCTATTGGCACAAATTTTCTTGTAATTCCTTCTCATCGTGTTTTCTTACGAAGTTGTGCAATATACAGCAATCATTTACTATGAAATCGCATAGTTCAAGTTTTGTATCTAATGGCCGTGAAAAATACGCCATTTATTTGTCATAATACCGAATGTACATCCAAGTGTTATTCTTGCATACGAAAGTCTGTAGTTATAAATATTTTATTTGACAGATAAATTTCTGCTTGGGTATGGTCTCATCAAGTGTTTTAAAAGTGGAAAGGCTTCATCACCAACAAATACAAACGGCATTTCAGGTCCTTCTTTATAATTTGGTATCATAGAGGATACTAGTAAATCCAGTTGATTTGTTTAAAGTCTACTACCAAAATTTGAATCTCGGAATACGCTGGCGTCACTATTGGATCCGTATGCACCCACACAATAGCTACCAAGCAATAGTTAGCATTGGCAATAGTTAGCCAATTAATTGAATAAAACTTATTATAATTAAATGATTCTGAGCAGGTGTAATCGGGTCATTCCATTCTTATGTGTTTGCCATCAACTGCGCCGACACAATTTGGAAAGTGTGTTTGTTCAAAAAAGCTTTTTCTATGTTTAACCAGTCTTCGTTTGTTGTTTCTTTCATATGAATAGGTTGCAAACACAACCACAAATGCTTGCATGTTTGATGAATAATTCCATTGATAGTCGTGGCGCCAATCAAGCATTCAAAGTACAGTGATTTCACGCTATTTCCTGTAGCAATGTACCCGTGAACAAGATATTGATTCTATTTATTTGGTTACAGGGAACTCCATACAAACAAAATGGAAGAACTTGAAAGACTGTTTCGCTAAAGAATTGGCGGCACAACAAGGAAAATCTGGATAAGCTGCTCCTCCAAAGAAAAAGAAATATGTTCATTTCGATTCAATGCTTTATTAATTCCTACCATGCAGAACCGAGAAACGACCAGTAATGTATTGTCGCCTGTTTCTACTCAGGACAGTGAGGCTGATGTAACATTGCCTACTCCAGCACAGAATTCACAACCAACCAATAAAAATAGAACACCACTACGAAAGAAGAACTGTTCTCGAGACACCAATTCAATAGAATATGAAAAACAATTACTTGACATATTAAAAGACAAAAAAGTGGAGGACGAAGACAAAGAAAAAAACTTTGCGCTAATGATAGTTCCTATGTTACGTAAATTAAATGAAGATCAAAAGCATTATGCTAAGATTGAAATGCTAAATGTTAAAAAAAAGTTTTCATTCATCTCCGCAACAGTCGCAATACATTTTGAATCAACCATCTCACTTTCAAGGACCAAGAACATTTACATGTAGTTCACCATTGTATCTTCAAACATATACCGAGTCACAAAGTACATATCAATATTCTCCACAATCCTCATCTATGGATACAATATATTCGATCCAATCACCCCCACAGACACTGCCTCCATCAACTCCATCCCCACAGCCACCTGCAACTTCAACTCCCCAGCTTCCACCAACTCCATTTCTACAAGCACTGCCTGCACCAACGCAACAACCACTAAATAGGGTGGAGATTATCGGGCAAGAAGTTTTAAGACCAGCCAGTTCGGCTGCCAATTATTTGTCACAATTGGGAACAGAAGACCAAGACTATGCCGAAGAGTTTGCTTAAAGCTTTACTAAAAATATGCTTAGATTATTATTAATATATGTTCCCTTTTTAATTTGCCCTGTACAATGGTATGAAACATTTGAATTATAGGTTTTCACGACAATTAAAAAAAAAATCTTACCTCAACGTAACAGAAACTTGCTCTTCTGGTGGTATTGCCTTACGAAATGTAGTGTCTTCAAATTGTAGATACTGGCCCACAGATTGTAATGATTTATCAAAAGTACCGATCGACATTCTGTAGTAGCTAAAAAACTTATTGGGATGCTATCGCACGTCGTTGTACATTTTGCAAAAGTATCCTTTCAAATGTCTTTGAACAGTTAGTGGATGTACCCAGTACCTATGGTGGCGGAGTTGTTTCCGTTTTCTATTTTGTAAAACCAAAGCCACAACACACGCTGCTCGCCAGAAAGCCATGGTGGGGCTGAAATAAAATCGAGTAAACGCCAGCCGCGGTGCGTGTTTGTACGCGGTTTGGCGTTTTCAGCTATTCCAAAACCGAGTGCGTTAATCGTAGTGCGTGCTAAGCTTAAGAGCTCGCCTCACCCCCATATTGCTTCTATCTTATGCCGGGATCACGATCAACTTAACTTTAACTTAACGTAACGTTCACTTGAAGTTAACTTAACTTAAGAAAACAGATATGTGATTACGATTCATGTAACTTAACAGCTTGAGCCAAATATCTTCATTCTCGAGTATGATTTGTAATTAGTACTATTTGTACAGTGATGATCTGTGAATGTTACAGTTTTCAATCAATATAATAAATATATATTACCAAACTTTTTGGATAAATTTAACATTTCTACTTTAGTTTAATTATTTTGTTTCAATATCTGATCACTATAACTTATGCTAAAGATTAAACATTGGTCATAATACCAACAAATAAATTACTAAATAGCCTTGTTGACGTCACATGCATAGTGATTGGCTGGCTAGATCACGTGATACCCTTCAAGTAACGTTCACTTATAGTAAAAGACCTCCAAGGACATTTCTTACGAACCAAACGTCACATCGTAGTGCAGTTTTGTATTTTCTACTTTAGAAAACAGTGGAGTGGAGATCAGTGAAACAGTTTCACCTTTTTTTTACTTTCTCTCCACCAAAAAAAAACTAGAGCTAGAGATTGGATAAATGACCTAGCGAAACTGAAAAAGAAGTTTTGGCGATGGCGTGTCTGTATCTCAGACTAGAGCCAAAACCATTTTACTGATCGGAGTGAAACTTGATTTCCATAATGTACTCCCCCCCCCCTTCCTCACAAGTTGTTTTTAGTATTAGATATCTAACTCTAAAATTAAGGGTGGTTTCTGAAGGGCTAAAAGAGATTAAATCGATTTTCTCAATATCCGTTCTAACAATTTTGATCTAATTTTGTATCCAGACACTTCTATTTTCCCATTTAAAAAAGGCTTTAAGGGCACTCTAAAGAAGCAGAAACCTCAAATTTTGATCATATATCTGCAACTATTTGAGATACGAAATAACTTATCACTGTAAAGGGTTAGTACTTTTAAAATTAAAAATATTTTAATCTGGAATATATTTTTATACAACTAATAATCTCTGAGCTATAAGAAAACACATACATATATATATATATATATATTTATATAGTACTTAGAAATATGAAATTAATTGGTATTCTTTTTGCTTGACATAGATGCTCTTTTTCTCAACGTGTCTATAACAGTGTATATTATTACATGCATTCTCTTTTGTGGAGTGTTTCTAAAACCATGTATATTATTTTGTTTCACAAATATTACGAGTAAATGTCTCTATTTTAAGATCTGAAAGAAATTCTATGCAATGAGCCCTAGCATTTTTTTTTAAATACAACCAATTTGAAATATATTTTAAAACAATAAAAACTATTAGACTGATTTAATTTTCGCTTTTGTCAAGTATAGACTACAGGAAACCACACTTCGATTAGTTTTATGGTTCAAGCGTAATCGTATATATAATTTCCCGGTTAGTTGTCAGATTGTCTCTTAACTCAACTGCATTTTTTTAGAGGACAGTAATGGATACTCTTATTAAAACAAGAACTGATAATATTCATGTATCTGTCATTGTGTATGTATCCAATAACTTTCATAAAACTAATAGTGGTCTGTATGTGGCATGGTCATTCACAAACAATGATAAATAATTTTCTGAAAAATTAACTGCCGACGCAGTTGGCGTAAGAAAGAAGTTTGACTGGAAATACTACATAGATGACTGACTATAAAGTAATAATTAAAATGGCAGAGTTTATGGGTGAAACAGAATAACAGGAAATGTTTAAAACTACTTTTTCTTTAGGAATAAGATTTTGACAAGTTGGCATGTAAGGGAACCAGCTCCTTGAGGATTTAATAAGATTTTAAATTCTAAGAATTAAGTAAGTGTCAAGGATATAAGTTTCAAACACAAACAACACTAACTATTAGTTCTGTGAACAGAAGATCTTGCCTACTCCATGTCCTTATCGTTACTAAAATCTCACTAGTAGTTTTGTGGCTGACCTCGGTAGTCTTGGGGTAAAGTTCTAACCCCAAAATCTCAAGGTTTGAGGGTTCAAACCCAGCCAGGATTGACTGATCTTTTCCAAAGTGATAGAAATGTTCAGCACAACTTCCTCAAGAGGGGAAATAGATCCGTCGGTTCCATGCCAATTGTGGCATGTAAAATAACACTGAAATTTCGTGAAAATACCTTTCCCAGCAAAATTTGTAGACCCTTTCACTCTCGCTCATAGAAATTCTCATGTGCTGATATAATCAGTCGGTTCAGAAAGTGCACGTTAAATACCACAAATATATTAGATTTTTAAAAAAAGTCGTTCTGTAAGGAGTAGACCTCACTCACTCCATGTTCTTATCTTTACTAAAATCTTAAGATTTTTCTTTGGATTTCAAGTTGAAATATCTCCTATTATTTCCACTTGGATTTGAAGTAAATCTTTTTCTTTGGTGATCTATTTTAAAGCTAGACTGAAAACAAATGAGTAGGCTACTTAATTCAAAAGTACTTTATCTTTATATAGAATAACCGTTGTTCATGTGGTTTAAAACATCAGTCTCACAATAAATGTCAAAATTTAAAATAATACGCTCTAGCTACTCCACCGAGAGCTTAGAATTTTAAATTTACAACATTTTAGACACGTTATTAAACGAAAAACCTTTTGACAAGCCGTCTTCCCAAACACATTACCACATTGAAAAACTAAATACATTCAACGTCCGGACTAGGTTCACAGAACGTCCATGACAGATTTCGTTAAAAGTGATCCACATCTTTGATAATTATCGCATAACAAACATACGAAAAGACATATAAAATGTCAAATGGTCAAGTCAAAACAGGACTGCTGCGATTGGTCTAGTACAGTCCTATTTAGACAGAAAGGAGCTTTGTTGACCATAAAAAAATAGCTGATGACATAGAATTTGGGGTTTGAATCCAAGATTTGTGTATTGAAGATGTTTTATTCCCTATGGATTTTTAGTTTTTTACTCTCCTTATCACATACACCAGTAAATTGCTCGTGATTAGAATATCTTTCGGATATACTGAGGGTGGTTTTTCCCAAATGGTTTTCCACTCTCCATCT
Organism: Timema shepardi; assembly: GCA_902151425.1. NCBI lineage: Eukaryota > Metazoa > Arthropoda > Insecta > Phasmatodea > Timematidae > Timema > Timema shepardi. The sequence goes on along the minus strand of CABFVX010000266.1, from coordinate 328,309 downwards.
ACGTGAATTTGGGTACAAATCTTATAAATATAACCTTCATAATCTCTAAAACTATTAGTATAATTAGTACATAAGCATATAGCCTAAACGTTTAGTAAAACGTGGTGCAAAAAAATCCCCTAAATTATACCCTCCGTATTCCTAAGCATTTGTATAGTTACATAAAATGTCTACAGTCTGGAAGAATGGCTGGACGTGGAGCAAATAGAAAGCCAGAGGTGATAATAGATAATATATCAAAACAGGCTTCGCATCGTGGTGCGGTTTTCGTTTCGTATCTATCTTCATCTAGATAGTCTAGAAGCCAATAAAATAGAGAGAGGAGCAAAATAATTTTAACAAATTTTAAATATATGTAATATATAATAATATTATAATAGATTATAACATCATTATAGATTAAAATTAGTGCTGTTCAAAGTAAAGAATTAAAAAATCCATACAGTTCAATTTCAACAGGAAGAACCTTTTAGAAAAAACTAACTAATTTTACCGTCAATATTCAATAATGTTACTACATTATTTGTGCTATTTTATGACTATTGATTATATCGATAGTAAGTGACTAATCCAAATAATAAGACCTACCGTATGCATGCGTGAAAAAAGTTATAGTAGCTTGTCTAGTACTTGGTTAAGGTTCTTCCTATTGTACTGTGTTTGCATTTAAATATTTATTTGAGGTATTTAAGGTTCACTTTCTAAACCAACTGATTGAAAATTGATATGAGCGAGAGTGAAAGGGCCTACCAACTTTACCAAGAAAGTTATTTACACATATTTACCAAGGATCTTTCACATGCCTCAATCGACATGAGACAGACGGGTTTATTTACCATCTGAAGGAAGATGTGCTATAAATTTCTATCGCTCAAGAAAAATCCGTCGAACCCAGCTGGGTTTGAACCCACGAACGACGGGTCCTGAGGCGAGTACTTTACCCCAAGTCCACTAAAATTGAAGGACTGGGGTTGGATGCTATTTGTATTTAGAGCGTAGTTGCATATATAATCTAAAGTTTTAATCTGACGTTGGATAGGCTCTTAATTTAAGTATGTATTTTTAAGTTGTCACTAACGACTTTATCTCTTAACTAAAGACAAACTCGTGTTCAGTGTTGTTTGACTCTAAGCCATCGATTATAACAACCACAACGACTTTATTTGAGACTTTGTTTATAAAACGATACATCTTCATCCAGATAACATAACCGTAATATTTTAGTGTAGGTTTAAATAATCTAATACCCTTAGTTGTGGTCACGTGGTCTAGGGCGTAATGCTTGCATTGTACTATATTGCTTGTGAAGTGGAAGTCGGAGTTCAAATGCGGTGTATCACTCTTCGCTAATGCGGAATTATTTCATTTTAAAAACCACTTTCCTCATTCCAACCATTAAGATTAAGGGCCAGTTTCATAGTCAAATTTAGTACTCAAGTGCGGCGCTACACTAAGTACATGACGACACCTACCTAAGCTAGAATGGAATGGGCCGTTCTCGCATAGGAAACTAACTGGCCCATTCTATTCGAGTTTAGGTAGGTGTCTTCATGTACTTAGTGTAGCGCTGCACTTGAGGCGTACTAAATTTGACAATGAAACTGACCCTAAGCCGTTAATAGATGCCAAAATGTCACAATCTGAGATCCAAGTAAATGGTTGGAAACATAAATATAGCTTTCCTAAAACAAATAGTATTATTATTATTAGCACCGCATCTTACTACCCATTCGGGTTATACGCACTTACGCTTAATGTGTAATGGTAGGGTGATTGTGAGATGAAATGAAGGACCTACAGTTTAACGTGGAATCCGAACCACGGTGGAGGCCTGGCAAACAAATAGTAATTTTTCAAGAGGCTCACAACAACCAGATCTTAAGACAATATGTTTTGATTGGTTTTGATGTTTCAGAACTGCTACTCAAATAAGAATCAAGTGATGCCATGTGATAATATTTAATTTAAATTAGGCGATACGGTTAAGAAAGGCTGAAAAATATAATTATTATAAAATACCTTGGTGAGTGTCTATGTGTGTTCCAAGTTTGGTAGAGACCCGCGAAATAATTCAACTGCTATGCGGAACACAGAAAATCTGTGCAGGAGCATACATTTTAATTATATTTTGTAATTATAACGTATTTTGTTTGTACTAACCCAAGTAATATTATTATTGGCTATATTTACCGATTCTTTCTAAAGAATGTTTGTTTGCATACTGAACGTGCAGGCTATCCAAAAATTGACATTAATACACTTGTTAAGAGAAAGATAGAAAGCCTGCTTCGGTGGCCGCAGAGTCTAAGGCATCACTCTTACAATAGACATGACTGTCAATGACAGGGAGATCGGGGTTCGAATACCGGTTGGGTGAACTGAGTGAGGCTGTCCCTAAATTGTTTCTTACTCCATCTCCATACAAATTTGGGTACACTTCCTCTGTATTAAAACTTTCCTCATCCCCAACACATTAGCGTAATTATTACATATGTGTACAACCTGAACAGTGCTAAAAAAATATATAGGATAAATTCACCAGACCAGCAGTTCGAGATTCAAACACTGACCTTCCCACTACCGGAAACCCCTGAACCAACTAACCAGAGTTTATGAACAGGTGACTTATAAATCCGGCTTAACTTCATTTTAGAGCAGGCACAACATCAAATACTCCGTCCTTCAATTCATTTTGTGAAAGGAAAAATTCAGTTCAAACAATTATGTTTTAACTAAGCTTGGAATTGAATCCAGATATTAGATATACGTACTATCGACAGAGATTCGGACGATTACTAATCTAACTAATCATTAAAACGATTGTAACATGTTGAAGAATAAAGGGACCTTTCTCATTTCCCTTCTTAATATTCAAACCTTAACAGCCCATGAAAATACGGAATCGGTGAATGTTACGACGCTATAAATAAACGCCGACTGCTCTAAATGCTCGTTCTAATGGGCCATTCCCCTTCCAAAAGCTGAAACCATCTCCTGTCTGTAGATACATTAATATTCCCTTTCCCCCCTTTTCTCGGACATACATTTCCTCACATGTTGATCGAGCAATATTTTAACCTCCTCCCCTTCCCCTTTCAGCCTCCCCTCTTAAGTTGTATTAAGCCATTACGACCATGCAAGCTGCGCACGCACAACAACCATTACGCGAGATTTTGACCAAAAAAACAGACTAAGAATTACAGGGTGTCCAGATCAAATGTGTTTGACATAGCTGACTTAACCAATTTTCCGTACAAACCCATAGTTCACGCATACATTTTAGTTGCAGGATCTGTCGTAAGTATACGTAATATAGGCGCAGACATACAACCAAAGTTGATTTTAACTACTACAGTGACTATGCGGACATATTTGTCTGTCTCGTATCTGGTTTAATGGTGACGGGGAGGTTAGGGTTCGAATCCATTACCAGTTTTACTAAGGTGTTCTTAATTGTTTCCCTTCACCATATAGGTGAATGTATTTTTTTTTCTAAATTATATCTTACTCATTATATATATTAGTATCTTTATCATACATTCTCAAAATAATGCTGGTAGTCTATGCCATAGATGGAAAATAAAGGTGGTATAAATAAACAAAACCCTACCTTCTTTCCTTACCTAACGCTAACATACCCTATTCAAGTTAAATGTAATGAGCAATAGGGCTAGGTATATGCAAGTACGAATATATAGACCGTATGGTTTTTTCTTACGAAGACGCAAAGCAAAAAAAAACTTAACCCAAAAGAAAATGTTACAGGACGTTAGTACATTGTCATATTTCTTTTACAAAAGAAAAATATTCATTTTATAAAATAACATATAGTTTTATTACTAGCAGCACGTCTTACTAACCGTTCGGGTTGTACGCACATACGATAATGTGTAATGGCAGGGGATTGTGATATGTAATGGAGGACCTACAGTTTAACGTGGAATCCGAACCATGGTGGGGGCCTGGCATTCCACATATTCACAGGTTGTGAGCATATAAAAAAATATTTGGTACTAGCTTTGATAAAATGTATGTTATTACATTATATCACATTTCCTTCAAAGTCTGTACTATGATATATAATATGATTACAAAATTTGATGCCTATCATGTTAAAATATGTATTAATGTACCATCGAGTTTAAAGTTTTGTACAAGAGTTACGTGATTAATTAATGAGAAACCCACCTCGGTGGCTTAGTTAGCTAACACGCTAGTCGTGTCGAGCTCGACTGCCAAAGATGGGGAGATCGAGGTTCGAATCTCAGTCGGGTGAACTGGTGGTGGTTTTTCCTAAATTGTTTTCCACTCTTATTCTACGCAAATGTGTGTTCACTTCCTATAAATTCAACCTTCCCAAGTCCTAATCCATTAGCGTAATTATTACTTAAGCGTATAACCTGCACGGGTAGTAATACGTGCTCCTAAATTTTAAAAAAATAGTGAGGAAAAACATTTAAATGCTATAACCTAGAGAGTTTGTCTGTTCATACTCTAGAGTTTCATAAGCTAATTGCTTTGCCAGTCTAGGTAAAATGTTCCGATTTCACCATTTTATTTCAATAAGGTAAATCTTCAATAAAAGATATAGAAAATATATTAAATGGATCATCACAGTTAAATCATATTTATATTATCCAAGAAGTTTAACAAAATAAATTTAAAAGTAGAACGGTGACCTGGCGGTCTAGGGGTAAGGTGTCAGACTTCTGTGCTGGCGGCCGGGGTTCAATCCTCGGTCCCGGCAAAGATTTATCTGATTACCAATCCCTTCCTTCACCTCTGACAAAGACATCTTGTGAATGTGGGGAATGCCAGGCCTCCACCGTGGTTCGGATTCCACGTTAAACTGTAGGTCCTCCATTTCATCTCACAATCACCCTACCATTACACATTAGCGTAAGTGCGTATAACCCGAACGGGTAGTAAGACGCGGTGCTAATAATAAT